>JAFFST010045561.1:0-10550 GCA_022414735.1 Noturus placidus
ATGACCACAGAAGTCAGGGCGACAGGTCTATAGTCATTAAGTCCTATGGTCCTTGGCTTCTTAGGGACAGGGATGATGGTTGAGGTCTTGAAGCAGGATGGCACATGGAATGTCTGATCAGCATATGTAGTGTTATGCAGTGCACATAACAGTAATTTGCAGTTACAGTTTGGGTTCCTGTTCAGTTCCTTACTTTTGTTGCTTAAACTGTTCACATCCAATGACCCGTATTTGGTACCATATAGAACTATTTTATTCTCCCTTAATTTGATCACCTGCCAGTTCCCACCTACTAGCCTTCCCATATACAAACTGGGTACACTTGAAGCCAGTCAGGTTGCTCATGCTGCATCACAGGACCGTGAAGGAATGTGCTATCTGCCCTCTTCTGCTTACATGTGTTCACTGTGATTGGCTAGTGTTGCTGTGATTGAACAGTGATAGAATATGTCAGCCCTCCCACCCACGTTTTGTTCCATTGGCTTTTGGTCATGGATGGCTGTGGCATCAGTGGAATCGAACTTGTCATGTTAGGGTAATGTTTACATCAAACTGTTTTTTCAATTATTGAGTGGTCAGTGGTGCAGCGGCTAGCATTGGGTCAAGATTGTGAAGTTTCACATGCTCTTCCTGTGTCTGCATGAGTTCCTACAGGTTCTCCAGTTTCTGCCAAAAACATGCCAGTAGGAAGACTGGAGATTTGAAATTCCCCCTAAGTGTGAATGAGTGTGCAAATTATATGTACACACCCATACACACTCTGAATTACTTACACAGAACTGGACCAGGGAATCGATTCTGAAATGGTAGAAAGAGCTAACAAGTCTCCGATGCATATGACTTGTTTATTAGATCGGCGTATTCCCTCCTACAAAAGTTTAACAACATTGCTGGTGATGGCAGGAGTGCTAGCGAGTGGCAATGAAACTCTTTATCGTTGCTCCTGTAACATTTCACAACAACTATAATACCATTTAGAATAAACCAATAATTTCATCTCAACTCGTTCACGGGCATTTTGAGGGACAGTGGCCCAAAACATAAGCAAGATCATAGGAGAGTAACAAACATGTTCTAACATGTACTTAATGTGGTCGTTATTCACACATGAATTCATAAGGCTTATTATAATTATTTTGTGATTCAGTACATGTCGTAACTCATCATTAGTTCATATTTAAGTAAGCATTAATTCAGGTTTTAGTGGACAATTATTCATGTACTGGTATTGTAAAGTGGTACCAAATAATATTACACTGTAATCAGTTATGGACTCATTTTATGATGGTAAACTTCATTCATTCGTTCGTCTCCATTAATCACTTTCTTCTGTAGAGTCACAAGGGATCCGGAGCCTATCCTGTGAACACTGGTAAGGACTGGCATCCCATTCAAGGTCTAGTACAATTGGAGAATCTGGAGGAAACCGACATGGACACAGTTTTATTTTCCCCTTGAAATTTTCTGGAATGAAATTAGCTGAATGAAAATGGAAAACAATGTTTTTACCTGGAACTGGAATAGTGTTATAGCAAGTATTACAGTCAGTTACAATAAAGTGTCATTACATGAACACTTTAAATATTAAACAAAGACATAAAATTGCTCGACTAAAAAAGCCTAATTATGTGTGTGTGTGTGTGTGTGTGTGTGTGTGTGTGTGTGTGTGTGTGTGTGTGATGGCTCCATTGTGTTTTTTTTTTTTTTTAAAGTAAGGTGATATTTAAATAATTTGATTGGCACAAAAAAAACAAATATGAACTGCAAAGAATCATTTAAGCACTTGAATTCGTTACCACAGAAATTCTTAACTTGGCATACCACAACCTGTCTTGCATAATCATTTTAGGTGCAGACAGTCAAAATATTTGGAGAGAAATCACTCAAGAATGACCAAATGAATGTACTGCAGTTTTCTCATTTACTGCACATCTACACACTTTTCTTATGTTAAGACCAGATAAATAATTTGTGCTTTCAATACATGTTGATGAATGACTAAGCTTTTGAGGTAATGAAATTAATCCTTAGATGTTTCATTCAAACAACATACTTAGATTTGTTCAATTATAATACCATGAAAGATATATTGTCAATTATGAAGAGAAACCATGCTAACTACTCCAAAGACATACAGGGTAGGCTGATTGGCATGTCTAAAGTGTCCGTAGTGTATGAATGAGTGTGCCCTGGGATGGATTGGCACCCTGTCCAGTCCACCTTGTGCCCCATGCTCTCTGGGATAGAATTCAGGTTCCCCGTGACCTTGAAAAGGAGTAAATGGTAAAATATGGATGGGTGGATGGACCATGCTAACTTTGTTACAATGCCAATTCACCTCCCTGCATGTCTTTTTGACAGTGGACAGAAAATTGGAGAACGTGGAGAAATTACAGGCGAACATCGGGAGAACATACAAAACTCATACAGAACATGCACAAGCTGTAACCCAAGCTCAGGATCAAACCCTGTGCAGGAATGTGACATGCTGTACCTTCATGCTGATCCTATGAACTTTTTTGCATCCTGAAAATGTGAAAAAAAAAATACAAATCAAATAATAAAATGGCAGATATTTTTGGTTTAGTTAGTTCATTCTTGGTCTGAATGGTTTGGTTAAAATTCTACTTGTTTCAATGTCCAAATCTCACTTTAAAAACAACAACAACAACAACAACAACTTTTCTCTAGATTAGTTTTACCCAGGAGCTATAAAACAAGTGATAAATGCTTGTGTAAAACGGACAGCCCAATGTGTACATTCTGATATTTTCAAATACTTTTGCATTTAAAAATGAACAACTAATAAAGTAAATTACATAACTAAAATCTGTGGTGGAAGTATTTTAAAGCCTGAATTGTTTGTTTTTGTAACTAATATTCCATTCCATTCCACTTCCATACATCCACTTCAAATTTACACAAATAATGTCTTTTGACTTTGTACTTATTCATATGAACAAAAACGTATGTATTCATAAGCAAAGCTATGTTTAAAACAACTCAATTGATAGGGGAGAAAAGTATTCAGCATACCACAAATGACTTTTAACATTAGTATTTTGATGCCAAGCTGTTGCTGTTGGCAGTTACAGCTTTGGGACAGCTACACTGAGAAGTAATTAACTTTTTGAAGAATTGTGGCTCAATTTTGGCTCGTTCCTCTTGGCAAATCATCTCAAATTCCACAGGGTATGAGGGCCTGATCTGATGGACAATTTCTGATTCACAATTTCAAACTCATCCCAAATTTTTCAATGGGATTCAAGTCAGGAGTTTGGCTAGGTCATGCAAGTCCTTCATGAGTTATTTTGGCTGAATACTTGTTGAAACATCCATTTTCTCCCCAGATTCAGTTTTTTTGGTTGATGAGATTCTTTCCTCTAATATATAGCTATGAGATCCTCTAGTACTGTTTGCAGAGAAGCATCCCCATGTCATGATGTTCCCACCTCCATACTTCACTATGTGCACAATGCTTCTCACTCCAAACATGATGAGCTGAATTATTATCACAGTTCTATTTGTGTTTTGTATTGAACAAGTTGTACTTGACAGAAATGTCTAAGGTCTTTGTTGTGGCTCTGTAGCTTTTTCTATTCAAGTGTTTCTTTTAATAATGTTGTCCCTGAGAACTTTTGGAAGCTCCTTCACCTTGACCATGATTGCTGTTTGTTGTGTGAATTTTTTCCAAATAATGCCAATGTCCTTTATAATGAGGTGCATTATACATTGCACAAGAACATTTTATTTTTTATTTTTTGCAGCATTTATATCTAGAACCTGTTTTTTTATGTAACTTTGACATATACAGTATACATTATAATATAGTGTTTAAATCATTTTTTATGTTTATGCTTGTGAATACATGCTGTTGTGAAGTCAAAACGCATTATGTGTGTAAATATCCATCCAGACATCCATCCATTTTCTGTACCACTTATCCTACACAGGTTCACAGAGGAACCTGGAGACTATCCCAGGGGACTCAGGAGACCATTCGGGGAACACCACGGATGAGGTGCCAACCTCATAAATATGTTGTGGTTATACGCACTGGAAGTATGTTAACTAACAAAACCAAAAGTATATGAATAATTTCCAGAATCAGTTTACTTTTAGATGAGATAGAATGGAATGCTGATATATATTTTTATAGCATGTCCAATATTGCTCTCAGTATCAGTAATATGTACAAACTAGGCTACAGATGGAGCACTATAATAATAATTACAGCATGTTTAAAATTCAAAGCACACAATACAGAGAATTTCGTCTTTTGACTGTCTGAAGAAGAATTTTCACTTGTGAATGCTTTAAATGAAAAGAGCAGAGACGTAACATTTCTATTCCAAATACCATTCAAACAGTAAAGTGAATATGCTTTATCACTCTGTGCTGTTCACAGGTTTTTCTCTCATCCTGATGTAAACGCATATGGGTGCCTGTTGTCATGTTGTTTTTTACAGTCACACCAGGAGGTATGATGCCAGAAAAAATACAATATGGATTAAACATGTATCATTAAATATCAACCAATGCTGTTGCTATAATTTTGGAAAAGCCTAACTGAATTTCACACTAGTTTGTCAGCCTCTACAGTATTAATTCAATCATTCTTTTTGCTTACTTAGTAAAGTACTTTGCTGTTTTCCAATAACCTGAGTCATAGATTTGACCTCAAAGCTGTCACGTTACCTGATCGGAGGCAGGCGCGGACTGAGAGCTGTCGGAAGGATGAGAGAAGCGCGAAGCGGGAAGCACACTGTCCGAGGTCAGCAACGTAATCCTTAAAGGAAATCCGAGAAGTGTAATCCAGAGAAACGAAGTGAAAGTCCGAAAAGCGTAATAAATCCTAAATGTGTTTAGAGTGCGTAGCAAGCAAGTGTTCACCAGGTGACTCGAGCGATACTTCGCGCCGTGTTATTGTTAATGAGGTCTTATAAAACCTTGGCGGCACCCAGGTGTTAGCACTTTAGTATTCTGGTGAACTTGGGCATGGGGGTGGATGGGATTTGTAGTCCGTGCCGGCAAGGTGGCCGCAAGTTCGCCGTGGCATTACAGAGCCCCCCCAAAGGGCTCACTCCGGGAGCCAAATTCCTCCGAGACCGCCCTCTTCTCCGAGGTGCCGGTCTGTCAAGATGGGCCACGTGAAAGTCCGCCCGAAGTACCCCCTGTACGCTTTTCGCTTGGTGATGCATGAGGTTTGCACCAGCTGTTAGTGGGCGCACTCCCAGACCTGCTCGCTGCGACGAAACCATTCATCCACCGCCGGGGCGGCAGTGGTGGCCGCATTCCAGGGAAATAGTGGTGGTTGGTTGCCCAAGATGCACTGGAAAGGGGTCAGTTGTCTCGCGGAGTGACGCAGCGAGTTTTGGCATACACCGCTCACGGGAGGAAGAGACTCCAACCTCTAGGCTGGTGGTGCAGAAGGTTCGGAGGAATCTGAGGATCTCCTGATTGACCCTCTCTGCCTGACCATTTGCCTTTGGGTGATACCCGGATGTGAGGTTGATGGTAACCCCCAGTTTCTCCATAAAGCTGGACCAGACTCGGGACGTGAACTGGGGGCTCCGGTCACTCACAATCTCCTCCGGAAGGCCGAAGTAGCGGAACACGTGCTGGAACATTAGGTCGGCTGTGACAAAGGCCGATGGGAGGGTCGGAAGTGGTATCAGGCACAGGAACTTGGAAAAACAATCCATGACCACCAGTATTGCAGTGTTCCCTTGGGAGTCAGGCAGGTCCGTTAAGAAATCCAGGGCTAGATGGGACCATGGGTGTGTGGGTATGGGAAGCGGCACCAACTTCCTTAACAGGAGGGCCTGGGGTGTCTTGAAGCAGGCGCAGGTGGAGCAAGAGGACACAATATGCTGTACCTCCCTGGGCATTTGGGACCACCAATACTTCTCGGCCAGCTGATGGTAAGTGTGGAGGGCCCCAGGGTGTCCCGTTGCCCGTATCGTGTGAGCCCAGGTGACAAGCTCAATGCGATGGCGCTCGGGATGGCCCCCTCCCTGGGGGACAGCCGTCTGGGATGCTCGCTCTTGGGAGGCAAGCCAAGGTCCTGTCCAGGGACCACTCGATGGTGCCCAATATGCAGGAAGGGTTGACTACATACTTCTCCGGATCCGTCAGGCCCTTGGGAGAATGTATACAGGACAGGACGTTGGCCTTAGTGTTCTTAGTCCCTGGCCTGTAGGACAAGGTGAATTGGAACCGGGAAAAGAACAGCGACCAGCGGGCTTGGCAGGGTGTGAGCTATTTGGCCGTTCTCAGGTACAAAGAGGTTCTTGTGACTCCTCGAGAGCCAATTTGACGGCCAGGAGTTCCCAGTTCCCCAAGTCATAGTTGCGTTCTGCCGAGGACAGTTTCCTCAAGAAGAAGGCCACAGGGTGTAGCTTGGGTTTGTCCCCAAACCTCTGAGACAGGATGGCCCCCACTCCCGACTCAGATGCATCGTTCAGGGCTCATACAGCATGACCAAATACTCATAGTGCCCGGAAATGGTGCTAAAGGCCGTTTTCCACACTTCACCCTCCCTGATGCGGATTAGATTATAGGCACTGCGCAAATCCAGCTTTGTGAAGAAGGACGCGGACCTCAGCTGTTCCACGGCTGCGGCCACTAGAGGTAGGGGGTATCGATATTTGCTGGTCACCTGATTGAGACCCCGGTAGTCGATGCATGGCCTCAGACCTCCCCCCTTCTTCTCCACAAAAAAAAATCCGGTCGACACGGGTGAAGTGGAATGACATATGTACCCCTGTTGGAGTGTCTCCTGGATGTATGCGTTCATGTCCAGTTCCTCCGCCTGGGAAAGTGGGTACAATCGGCCTCGTGGAGGGCTGGCCCCGGGGAGGAGGTCAATGGCACAATCATAGGCCCTGTGGGGAGGTAGCCCGCTAGCACATTCTTTGCTAAATACCTCCTTGAGGTCCTGATACGTGGAGGACACCGGGATCGTGACCAAAGACAGGGGGCTTTCGACTGAGGTGGTGGCCACGGGGACTGATGGACCCCTCAAACAATGACGATGGCAAAAGGGGGACCACCGGGTCACTTGTTTGGTTGCCAATGAAATCTGAGATCCATGGTAAGCCCAGGATGATGGGGTGATGCGTAGATACTATGAGGTACAGGGTAATTGTCTCCTGATGGAGGGCACTGGCTTGCATAGTGATCGGAGCCATGTGATGTGAGATGACCCCCCCTCCTATCGGCGACCCATCGATAGAGTGGACCACCCGTGGTTGGGTGTGGATGGGGAGGCCAAGGGAGCATGCGGTCTGCTCGTTGATGAAGTTCTCTGCTGCTCCTGAGTCGATGAGCACTGAAAGCAAAACAGATTCACCTGAACATTTTAAAAGTACAGATAACACCAAGGAATCTGTTTTATGGAATTGGAAGGAACTCACCCGATGTAGGAATGGAGGGACCTCTTCGATCGCACGCAGTCTCCTCTGCGCATACTGGGGCGCAACATGGGTTCTCTCCACCTCGGGGGTATGCGCCTGTCCAAGCTGCATGGGTTCTGTGAGGGGTAGTGACTCTGTTGGTGCTGGGCTCCACCATATGGGGCAGGTGGTGCGTCGGAGGCGGTCCAGCCGTACCGCCAGGTTGATGAGCTCATTGAGGGTCAGCTGTTCGCATCGACATGCTAACTCACATACCAGCTCGGGGTTGAGTCCTCGATGGAAAGCGGTCTTGAGCGCAGGCTCATTCCATCCACTCCGTGCCATGACGGTGCGGCACTCCAGTGCATAATTCACTACATTGCCCACTCTGCAGTAGCCCACGCCAAGGTGCGTCCGGAAAGAAGCTCAATGAAGTGGGCTAGCCGGCATACCTTCGGCATTTCTGGGTTATTTTCAAAAAACAATGTACATTGTAGCATGAAGCCCTTGCAACGTTCCGGCTCACCTGCATCACCACTTCGGTGTTGGCATGGCCGGATAGTGCACCACCGGTAGAGCTGGGACGAAGGCTGCCTGTGCCACTAGAGGCTGCGTGCGGGGAGAAGCAACAGAGACGCCAGCCGCAACAGCGCATTGATGATTTACCATGGCTCCTGTATGGTGCGTGCCTCGTCCCTGCCACCCGCTGCCTCCATGGGTGGCAAAGTATTCTGTCACGTTACCTGATCAGAGGCAGGCGTGGGCCGAGAGCTGTCGGAAGGATGAGAGAAGCGTGAACCGCGAAGTACACTGTCCGAGGTCAGCAACATAATCCTTAAAGGAAATCCGATTAGCGTAATCCAGAGAAACGAAGTGCAAGTCCGAAAACCATAATAAATCCTAAATGTGTTTAGAGTGCATAGCAAGCAAGCATTCACCAGGTGACTCGAGCGATACTTCGCACCGTGTTATTGTTAAAGAGGTCTTATATAACCTTGGCGACACCCAGGTGTTAGCACTTTAGTATTCCGGTAAACTTGGGCACGGGGGTGAATGGGATTTGTAGTCCGCGCCGGCACGGTGGCCGCGAGTTCGCAGTGGCGTTACAAAAGCAAAATGAATTTTGTCTTCACATTAGAGATGTAATCCTAGGAATGTCAGAAGGCTTGCTAGAAAGGTTCACATAGCATCTCTAGGAGTGCATCATGTGAAAAATAAATCACAAGTCAGAGGCTTTTATACTTTTTCATGAGCAATCGGTCAGATATGGAGGACAAAGAAACACTATATTCATTAATGAGAATGTGAGTCCTTACTGTAGCATTCATTTATTCATCCTCAGTAACTACCTGGTCAGCAATATTAGTTTGGTTTGTTAAAACATATCACAAGCAAGTATAAATAAAAATAATAACTGGATGAGTGGGATTAAAAACAGTCCACACATACAGAATTCAGAGGCCATGCTGACAGTGTCTTCTTATGTTTTTCCCAGTTTCACAGTGATTTTCAGTGTTTCTGCACGCATAGTAACAGGATTCATCCATCCATTTCCCCACTGCTTATCCTACATAGGGTCACATGGGAGCCTTGAGTATATCCCAGGGAACTTGGGGCACAAGTCGAGGGACCCATCGCAGGGCACAATCGCATACACGTTCACACACATCAAACAATTTGGAAATGCCAATGAGCCTACAATGCATATCTTTTGGACTGGGGGAGGAAACCAGAGTACCCAGGGGAAACCCGTGAAGCACGGGGGTGGACATGCAAACTCCACGCAAGCAGGATGGAGTCAGGATTCAAACCCCCAACCCCGGAGGTGTGAGGCAAAAGTGCTAACCACAGTGCAGCAGCACCCCCCCCCCCTTGCCCCCCAAACAGGATTAATATTTATTTATTTTTTAAATTAGAGTTTAAGCATATCCACTTTAGATTTCAATCTGAATGCAGACACAGATTTAGTAGTACATGCTAATCCCCAGCAGGTATTTATTCTGCATTAAACAGACCACAAGTTGCATGCACACAGATTTCAGACAGAATTAAGCATGGTGATGCCCCCACCCCCACCCCCACCCCACCCCATCCTGCCCATAACTCCCTCTGGTACTTGAAGCTGTCACCTTGGATATTCACTCCTAGCCTCAGGACTGCAGTCCCTGTTTAACAGGAGCGAGTCTCATGTATCTCCATAATTTGCAGGTTAAGACGAAGAAACTTTTAAACTGGAGTAGGTGACTACATTACAGCCCTATCAATTTCAGCTACACATCCATTCATTAAATCATCATTAATGTTGTATTACCAGCTGGTCTAACAAGGACCCTGCATTTGCGTCCAGAGAGATACAGTGGTGTGAAAAGTGTTTGCCCCCTTTTCATTTCCTGTTCCTTTGCATGTTTGTCACACTTAAGTGTTTCGGAACATCAAACCAATTTAAACAATAGTCAAGGACAACACAAGTAAACACAAAATGCAATTTGTAAATGAAGGTGTTTATTATTAAAGGTGAAAAAAAATCCTAACCATCATGGCCCTGTGTGAAAAAGTGATTGCCCCCCTTACTATAACTGTGGTTGTCCACACCTGAGTTCAATTTCTCTTGCCACACCCAGGCCTGATTATTGCCACACCTGTTCACAATCAAGGCATCACTTAAATAGGAGCTGATTGACACAGTAAGGTCCACCAAAAGATCCTTAAAAGCTACACATCATGCCGAGACCCAAAGAAATTCAGGAACAATTGAGAAAGAAAGTAATTGAGATCTATCAGTCTGGAAAGGGTTATAAAGCCATTTCCAAAGCTTTGGGAATCCAGTGAACCACAGTGAGAGCCATTATCCACAAATGGCGAAGACATGGAACAGTGGTGAACCTTCCCAGAAGTGGCCGGCCGCCCAAAATTACCCCAAGAGCGCAGCGACGACTCATCCAAGAGGTCACAAAAGACCCCACAACAACGTCCAAAGAACTGCAGGCCTCACTTGCCTCAGTTAAGGTCAGCGTTCATGCCTCCACCATCAGAAAAAGACTGGGCAAAAATGGCCTGAATGGCAGGGTTCCAAGGAGAAAACCACTGCTGAGCAAAAAGAACATTAAAGCTCGTCTCAATTTCTCCACAACACATCTTGATGATCCCCAAGAC
>JAFFST010045561.1:29617-41711 GCA_022414735.1 Noturus placidus
CCCCCCCCCGCACGCACACACACATACAACAAAACAGCCCCCCTCCCCCACCCACAAATCCACATACAGCATACCCCTCCTCCCTCCCACTCCCACCCTACTCTGCTCAATTAACTTCTCTCCATTCCCAAACAATGGAGGTAGAGTCCTACAATACTCAAACATCCGGAACTTGTACCCCGTACCTTATTCTCGCTGTGTGAAGTCACTCCCGAGTATAAACAGTGCCACAATTACCATATATCACAGGCAACCTATAGATTCACATAGAAACTAATATAGTTGCTGACGCGCACTCCTACAGTCACATCACAGGTATTAATGAATCGGTTAACAGTCATATAGACAGATTAAGATGGAGGATACCGTTCATTAAACCACCATTGTGCTTTTAGGGGACAGTCAAACTGAAGTCTCTCATCACCATGGTCCAACCGAAGGTGAGCAGGATATCTGAGAGAAGACCCACATTTCTCTCCCGCAAGCTGTTCCTCACCGCAGGGAAGGCCACTCTCTTCTTAGCGACGCTGGAGCTGAAGTCAGGAAAAATGAAGACCTTGCAGCCCTGATGGAAGAGTTGATCCCAATTCCTGCGTCGAATAACTTTTTCACTGTCCTTAAGATAGTGGAACCTCACAATCATAACTCTGGACCTGTGTTTCTCTCGCTGCTCCTCTGAGGATGTGGGGCCTATTCAATGCGCTCCATCAAGCAGTGGTTTGGTCGGAAAGATTTCCAATCCGAGAACATCCTGGAAAAATTTAGATATAAACGCCACCGATCGCTCCCTTCTTACCACTCTGGAATACCAATAACTCGCAAATTGCAGCGCCGTGAACGGGACTCCAGGGGCTCCAGTTCATCAATACGCCATCGTTGTGACTCAAAACCCGACTTAAAGCTTTCAAAAGACGCAATAACTGGGGCCAGGGCTCAGTTAATAGCTGCTGTTACCTGCTCTGCGATGGTAGAAATCAGCTCCATGATTAACATTGAACGAAGGGCCTCTAGGTCTACAGGTAGCTTGTCGCCATGACTCGCCACATTAAGTGAAGTTTTAATTCTCTTTTGTCTTTCAGACGCCATAACTCCTTCCTGGTTATAAATGTTAACCAAGTAATGGAACACGGAGGCACTAAATGCATTTGAAAAGATAAAAAAAAGACTCAGGTTGCCTGGAAAGCAGAATTAAAAGATAAAAAGCACAGGAGCTCCTTCACGCGTGTCCTCTCCCTCACATGCTCAACCGGAACTCAACAATAGAAAATTCTAAAGGGTTCACAAACTTTCAAGCACCACTGTAAATATTGTCCAATTTTACAAACAAAAAAGTGTGATTATGTTTTCTATGGGGAAAACATGATGATGTGGTGTTTGCAGAGGATTTATTTTAATTGCCTAATAATCAAGATTTAAAAAAAAATTTAAAAATCAAATGAGATTGATCAAAAAAACTGCAGAAAGGTTCAGTGGTAGCTCAGTTAAAGTTAGCTATGTTGCTACTCAGGATTCAACGGCTTCATGAAGGTGACAGAGGCAGTCTTTCGGACATCTGACACCTTTTGGATTAAGCCTTTATAAAGAATTACGCAGGGTTGTGTCAGTTGTAAAATTGTTAGCCTTGGCAAATATCTATGGTATGAGCAGGTTTATTCCTTATCTGACAACAAAAATTATGATGTAGTTACTTTAAAACAGTGACTATGGCAGGGATATAAAATGTTTCACATTTAGTTAATAGTGATGTTCATTTCTACTTAAATCCCTAAACAGTCTCTCTTTGGGAGGTCATATTTCTTTTTTGGAATTTTCCTCTAGCTATATCTCTCTTTTAAATAACAGCCTAACAGGTTTTTTATTTTTATTTTTTACTCTTGTTACTAACACACCTCCTAATTCACCTGCTAGAACGTGAAAAAAAGTGCATGCTGCCTTGTTTTTAATTTGTAACCATTCTCAAATCCTGGTGTTTCTTGTTCTCTTGTAACATGAGAAATCAGAACAAATTCTTGCAGGAAGGAATACAAGGAGCTGTCAACACAGGACCAGTCTGTTCCCATCCTACATTACTACCATCCACACACACACACACACAGAAATCTTTTTTAATAATAACACTGAACACAGCCTGAGAATTCATGTTGCCAGTATTCATTCATTCTCATGTCATGGTGATTTACATTATAATAGAGATGTATAGAATATGAATACATTATTCAGAATGAGCAGATAATGTGTTCTAAAAAAATACATACAAATAGGAAAAGATACATACAAATAGATACAAATAGGAGGCACACTTTTTTTTTTTTTTTTTTTAGAAGGAATTAAGTAAGATTGCATCTTTTATTTACAATTTCGTTATTCGGCCATTATCCAGAGCAACTTACAATTATCTCTCTTTTTTTATGCAACTGAGCAGTTGTATAGTTAGTTAAGGGCCTTGCTCAAGGTCCCAGCAGTGGCAGTGCTGGGATTTGAACTCATGACCACCAATCAGAAGTCCAATGTCCTACCCACTTATCTTGTTAAGACTAAAGGCTGTGCACTGGGACTAAGATACTGAGGGATGCAGCCCCCCCCCCCCCCCCCCCCCCCCACCCAACAAAAAAAAACATGAATATGTTTATTTTCAGGCGTGAATAAGAGGTCAGATATTACGCTCACGGGACAAAGAAAGATCAGCAGAATTTGGGCAATATATTTACAGCAACTTTAGCAACTGTCTGATTTACAGCAACCTTAGCAACTGTTTAAATACTACTACTTTTAATCTGAATATACAGCTGAGAACATAAGTTTAAATATACATTGCAGAATCTGCAAAATGTTAATAATTGAAATAAATAAAGAATCATTAAAATTGTATTTTTTTTTTTATTTAGCACTAATCTGATTAAGATTTTTCACATGACAGATGTTTACATATAGTCCACAAGACACAATACTAACTGAATTTCCACAAATGAACCAGTTCAAAAGTTTACAAACACTCGATTCTTAATACTGTGTGTCGTTACCTGGATGATCAACGACTGTGTTTGTTTTGTCATAGTTGTTCATGAGTTCCTCGTTTCTTCAGAAAAATCCTCCAGGTCCTCCACATTCTTTACTTTTCCAGCACCTTCTGCAATTGTTAACATTTTGCAGATTCTGCGAGGCATACATAAACTTATGGCCTCATCTGTAAACACTGATAGATATTTGGAGCATTAAACAGATTCAGATACAAGAAGTGTCAGTAAATCAGCCCAGAAAGTGTCACAACATTTCCAATATATCAACAAAAGTCAAATTTTGTTGAAAGTCATGTGATGCCTGTTGGAATATACTATGTAGGTATATGTATATGTATATGTATACGTAGGTATATTTTCACAAAAGGCTCCGTCTATGAGTGTGTAGTATTATGAACATTGCCCTGTTGTCCTATATATATATATCAGGAATTAGCATTTAGAGGAGACATTTATTCATTGCAGCATTTCAGTGCAGCACAGAGTGTGAAAAAAAAAAACTAGAGAAACCTCTGGGCTCTCTTTTCTTTAGAGACCAGGTGTAATTTGCTGGTTAATTACATCGTGTTGCTAATTTGGTTGCGCGCAAGTGAATTTTTTGCATTTGCACTCTGTTGTCGAGTGACCACAGCATGTGGCTAATGAACTCTGTGTCGTTATAAAATTCCTCGCTTACCTCTTTAATGCTTCTCCATCTCTGCATTAACCATATATCTGTAAATTTAACGGCTTGGAAATGTTTGGATTTTGTATTTTGGATTTTCACACGTTGCATATTCATGTCTGTAACATTAACACTAAAAATACAGAAGCCAAAATTACTGTGGGTTCTAAGTCATTCTATAACACTTGGCGGGGTACACCCTGGACAGGGTGCCAATCCATTGCAGGTCACAATCACATACACATTCACACACTACAGACACGCCAATCAACCTACCATGCATGTCTTTGGACTGTGGGAGGAAACCCCCGCAGCACAGGGAGAACATGCAAACTCCACACATACAGCGCCACAGTGGGAATCGAACCCCTGACCATGGACATGGAACGTGCTAACCACTAAGCCACCGTGCTGAACCATTGTTTTTGCACATGTGCTATTATCACTTAAATAGAGCCCTTTATAATGAACATAACCCTTACACAAAACTTAACCGACCAACCATATGGCAAATCAGAAGCATACACATTTACACCATTTGTCTCCTGCTGAATCTCACACACCGTTCTCTGAAGTAAAGAAGAGATTCTTCCTGTCTTGCATTTTTTGTGTGAGTGTGTGGATCTCGGAGGAGAGGCCATTTGATGGATGGTGCTTCATGCACCAAGAACACGCTTGCTTGTTCTCGACAGCTTTTTGCATAGTCATGAAGGTGTTGAAAGGAAAATAACACAGCAGGAAACATTATAGCTTGTAAAAGAGCAGAAGGATACGTTCCACTGCAGAAACCTTTTGAAAATTAATCACACAATAGAAATGGAATCCATTTACGGAGGTGTTTTTGTCTGAGATTTCTGAGAACTTGTCTCGGTACTCTGTACCGACTTAAACCCAAAACCCATGTCAATATGTATGTAGGGAAATTCACCTGTATTCCTACACAGGTGGTGTATGAAGCTGCTTAAGCTGATGTGGTGGCTTGAAAGTTAAGGCTCTGGGGTACTGATTGGAAGGTCGGGGGTTCAAGCCCCAGCACTGCCAATCTGCCATTGTTGGGCCCTTGTGCAAGGCCCTTAACCCTCTCTGCTCCAGGGGTGCCATATCATTGCTGATCCTGTACTCTGACCCCAACCTCATAAAATGCGGGGATATGTGAAGAAAAGAAATAGCTAACATATAACAAATATTTAGAAATACATGGTTATACAGGTATATTAACACATGGTGTGGGTGTTGTGCAAACAAATCCAAGTTCTAGTACTTGGTGTTTTCCTGGATCGTGGCCCAAATGGCCTGTGGGAAGAAGTTATTCCTCATTCTCTCTGTGTTGGTCTTCAGGGACTGGAATCGCTTCCTTGACCACAACAGAGAGAAGAGTCCATTGTTTGCATTGCTATGATCCTTCTTCACTATTGTCCTGGACTTTGCCAAGCACCGTTTGCTCTACATAGACTGCAGGTCAGGGAACTCAGTGTGGATGGTGTGTTCATCTGATCAAACCACCCTCTTGAGAGCTTGGTGCTCTTCCCAAACTAGGCTGTGATGCTTTCTATCAGGACGCCGGTGTAAAAGTTCCTTAGAGGGCAGTTTAAAGTCCCTTAAGAGTCTAAGGTGGTAAAGATGCCGATAACCCTTTTTCACCAGTATGTTAATGTGACAGCAACATGGCAAGTCCTGCACATTATAGATATCTAAGTAACTGTCCACAGAAACTGTCCACCATCTCCTCTGGGGCTCTGTTGATCTTATGGGGGTGGTAGCTCCTTTCCTGCTTTGCGCTGAGGTCCACTATCAAATCCTTTGTCTTGTGGACCTTCATGACAAGGTAGTTCTCCTGGCACCAGTGGACACAGTTAAGAGGAACTGTGGAAGTCAAGGCATGTTCTGGAACACCAAGAAACCTCTCCGATGCATCCTAGCCAGAAAGGCAACGCAAAAGGACCTTCAGGAAGGTTTAGCTGTCACAGGACTGGTGCTCCACTGTTCTACTCTGCAGAATTGTTTGCACAAACATGAACTGCATGGAAGAATCATCAGAAGGAAACCTTTTCTATGACCTTAAACAAAAGCGAATGGCCGAGGTATGCAAAACAATATCTAGGTAAGCTAAAGAAATTTTGGAAACAAGTGCTTTGGATTGATGAAGTAATGATGGAACACTTTGGCCACAGTAACAATGGCCACAAAGTTATGCTTTGAGAAAAACAAGAACACCTGTCCAACTATTAAGCATGGGGATGGATATATTATGCTTCAGGGTTGTGTAACAGCCAGTGGCACAAGAAATATTGCATACATTCATTAGATGGAAGAATGGATTCCAGTAAAGAGCAGCAAATTCTGGAAGAAAATGTGAGACAGTCAGTCAAGACACTGAAACTGCAAAGAGATTACAACAGGACAGTGGTCCAAAACATACCTCAATGTCCACCATGAACTAGTTTATGAAACTTTTGGAATGGCCTTCACAGTCTCCTGACTTGAACATCATTGAAAATATGTTGGTAGAGCTTACACATGCTGTGCATGCCTGACAGGCCAAGAATATCTCAAAACCAGTAGGGTTCTGTAAGGAACAATAGAGAAGAAGAAGGAGAATAGAAAGACTCCTAGAGGGCTACAAAAAGGGTTTGCATGCTGTGACATCGGCTAAAAGGGGTTTTCCTTTAATCTGGCCACGAGACACTAAAACGAGGTTATGAAAGCAGTGTCAGTGTGTGGAAAAAATGTATGCACTTTAAAGGGTCAATAATATTAATTAATTAATAGTGCAATTTTTTATATATATATTGTTCTGAAGTGGCATTCAGTGTTGTTGTTTTTTTTACTGTATTTACAGAAAAGTAATTTCAGTGTGACATCTTGTGGTTACATTGGCCAGTCAGACAGTGATGCTGGACTTAATACTGGTTCCTTGCAGTGGTTGGAATCATGCTTATCTGAGATGCACAATGCTTGCAAAACTCTCTCAATAGTACTTCTATAGTTATGTCTAAGGTCTGAATACCAATGTGTGTAATTGCAGTATTAGCTCCTCAGCATGCTTACTTAACTCTTAACTCAGCTCTGAATACTGCCTCTAGTAAGTCAAAGAGGCTGAAACTCATACTTGTGGTCCAGTGAACTGATGTAATGTTTGCGTAAGTTGGTGGTTAAAATGTCTCCAGGCTTATACTACAGGTTCAGTCATTGGAATTTATTCCCCTTATCAATTATCTCAGCCAGTAAAAGACTTCGTATGCATCTATTATTAATCAAAACCAAGCTGACGTGCTACACTTGATCTACAGATCAGGAAAACATGTCTCCAGGTTGCTGGCTCGGGTCCTCATTGTTGTAATACTGTACATACTAAAGAGGTAGAACATAAGCTGGATGAGGAAGGCATTATAAAGTGTCAGCTATGCTTAATGATAAGACATGCTTAATAGTTTAAAAAAACCAGAGGGTATACAGTATGTTGTAAATAATTCTACAAAAACTTGGGTTGAAGTGTCCTTTAATTACCTTGTAAGCATTTTTTTTTAGCTTTACCTCTAATAATGTGAATTTAGAACGGACTGTCTGCTCAGGCAAATGTAATCTTCCATGATTAGATATATCTACTATTATTAGTTTTGTAGGGAGGAAAAAAAATCATTTGTAAATCTGAAAGTCATCATTAAAATGCCAAGCGAGTATGTTCAGGCGTGAATATGAAGATTATTCATTATGCATAATGCTTCTGAAACTCGGGGTTTGTTGAAAAAATAAATAAATAAAAAATGCATTTGGTTTGCTTTTTTGTCTTAATACTACAGCTGTATGTAAAAGTTTGGGCACCCCTGACTGGTTTGCATATTTTGAAGTGAAAAGAAGTTAACACAACCATTGCAGCATTGTTTTATATGAATTTCTTTTTTTCTTCAAATGTTAATTCACTTTAAATTTGATGAACCTAAAAAAATATATATAATAATAAAATATTAATTCTGGCATGCACAAAAGTTTGGACTTACACTATAACTCATTGTCTCATTAGGACACGTTAGAAAAATCAAGAAGTGTCATTAGGTATAACAATTCTAGAGCATAATACATTTCCTGACTCTTTAAGCCTTTAAACTCAACAATCATGGGTTCCTCTAAGCATCTGAAAATGAAGCTAATTGAGGCCTACAAAGCAGAGGAAGTCTATAAAAAGATAACAAAGTCATGTCATTAAGAAAAGGCAATGTCATTAAGAAAATTTAGTTATATGTGTGGAATATACAAATGTGGAAATCAAGGCTTCCAAGATCTGGAAGACCAAGAGAACTCAGCTCGAACTGCCCGTATGCTAGCCAAAAAGGCAAAGCGAAAGCCAATATGACACTAAAATCCTGCAGGAAGGTTAAGCCGACACAGGAGTGATGGTGCACCTTTCTACTCTGCAGCATTGCTTACATACACATGATCTGCATGGAAGAGTCATCAGAAGTAAGCATTATCACTATCACTCGAGAAACTGAAGCTGAAATCAAAAGAGACTGGCTTCTACAACAGGGCAATAATCCAACCATGCTTTAAGGTTGGACTGTTATAAGAAATGATTCACCCTCATAGTCTGCTGTCCTTTTTTTTCCTGCAGAGCTTGTGTTTGCTTCTTTTCACTTCAAAAATCAGCTAAATATGTACAGTAATTTGGCACAGTAACTGCAATTTCCACTACTCCTACTTTCTAGTGCTTTAAAGCTTTCTACATGCCATTATGATTTGGGGATCCTATAGGAAATTTTGCAATGTTAGTATATATTATATTACTTCAGTGGCCATTAAGTTCTCCATCCTGATTGGCAAAGCCATCAGACTTCACCAATTTCATTATAATCAATTTTAAATATCCCTGCTCACCATGACACATCCAAGCTATACAGAATCCTCTGAGAGCAGGAAAACAGCAGGATTGTCAATCATCTCTGTCTGCCACTACATGAAAGGTCCAGAGCAATATTTATGAGAACTCATCTGGTGGGCTGTATTAGTGTGTGTTTTGAAAATGCAGCACTTCACATGTTTATTGGTTTGACAGTTTGATGAGAAATGCTAGATTATTAGGTGGCAGGTTTGTCTTCCCAGGAGCCTTTCTCTTTAGACGAGCGTCAAGTGCACAGATATATGAGGGATGTGTAAAAACCGACTGCAGGGTTCTGTATATGCATTTGAGACTTTTCATGATACATGAAGACAGAAAGGATGTTTATGTGATAAACATGTTTATGTGATATTAGTTCGGACTGTAAAGTTGTAACCCACCCAAATTTTATCATTAAACGCATGAAATTCTGTTCATTTTAAAAGAGGACTACTCATCAGTAAAATTTAACAGCAAGACAGGAATGAACACACAGGACTGCAAATTAAAAAAATAAATAAAATGATAGAGAGAAAACGTATAGAGAGTAAAAGACATTGCAAGGGAGATATGAGTAGTGGATCTTGGCTTAGATGTGCAGTGTGAACAGCAATAAATTCTGAGTTATTGTTAATGTTGGATACTATGTGTGAGTGTTCCGTGAGCATTAACTCATCAGTGAGAGTAAAAGCCCTGTCCTGATCAGTTATGCAAATTAAAGCATATTATTCAACGTCTACAATGAATTAATTAGTACGTACAGTGGAATTAATAGGAACAGTGTATATTTATGAGGATGAATCTAATTCCACTGAGAGGTCCTGGGAGTTTAAGGGGTTAAAGTGTTTAAAAGTGTATTGTAACTTGGGTTGAATAATTCATTAACATCCTCCTTTTTACTTCCTGGATTTCCTTGGTTCATGTTTCAGCTCCACTAGTCTCCTTTATTTTCCTCAACTTCTTGCCTTCCTTTGTAGTTTCTCCAAGTTGTGTTTGTGGGCTATTTTCTGATTATTGGCCATATCTTGTAAGTTTCTGTTATGAATATGGATTTGCCTCTAATTATTTTTTTAATCCATCCAAGATTCTTAATAAATTCTGCCTCCAGGTCCGCTGATTTAACAGTAAACCTCAGAGACGTATTGTTACTGCATAATATGACTGAAAAATGATTGCTTCAGGTGAGAAAATGATTACAATATTTCAGTATGGATTGTTGCACATTCTGTCAGTCACACTGAAACTCTGCCAAATGCATCAACACAGCTCGGACTGTGAGCTAAAAGGTTATGTTTTACATTAGCTGTAAGTATTTAAAATTGAAAAGGAAATATACTGACGGAATTTCCTCATTAAATCATCCATAAGCTGTTTGTTTGTAGGATATCCGTTTTTTGGCATGCAGGTGGTCCATGCTGTTCTGAAAGCGTGTGTACTTGGGGATTATGCACTTTTGATATTGAGTCTTTTTAGTGCAAATTAATATTTGGTCTTAATAGTATGAAACCAAGAAATGACACAGAAGGGTCAAGGTGAGAAATGGATTCAATATGAAATTTGGATGACCTCCACTACACTTTCATGTTTTTTGTTATTATTAAGTCGCTCGTGTAATATTGCATAATATGTAATATTCACTGTCCTTATCTGTTCACTTTCTCCTGAGAGATTTAAGTGACTGAAGAGCTCGAATGTATATCACAAAGAAATGAAAACTCCAGAGACAAAATTCATCTGCTCTCAATTTACGCGTAGGAAGTGTAATTATTATTATTATTATTTTTTTTTTTGTAATTATGTTAGATCTGATCCAATTTTCATTTATTGTCGTACAACATAATTGCATTTCCTAATTTATAAACCCATTCTGTGTTAAGATTAGATCAAAACAGGTAAAGCATCTTATTATTTATCCTAGAATGTGAGTATGAAGGTATCCTCTATACTGTATGCGTTTCTTATTCTGCAACACATGGCCTTACTATTGTATGTACGGTACAGTAGATTGGCCTACACCTGTGAGACCAGAAAGAAGAGCATTAAAGCTTTTTCTTTAAAATTATCTGAGGCTGATGGCAGTGATGTACAGTAACTTAAACACTACACCAAAATAAAGTGCAAAATTGCTTTTGTACTTTCCAAAATGACTTAAAGTGAACTTTTATTTTCAAAAATCCTGTAGAGAAAGTTTGGTGAAATTTAAACATGTAGGACGTGTGGTTTCATTTATCACACAAGGATCACATGCTGCTACAAGTCTTTGCTTGAATTTACCAGACAGCTTTTTACCCAAGGAACACCATATGCATTGTGAGGCATGGTGGTGACACTGGGGTTGCTTCTGTTAGGCTAGGACTGGAGGTCTAATCAAGGTACAGGGAATCTTGGGTAGCTTTCAATACCAATCTGTTTTGGCACAAATCCTGAAGGTCTCTGTTGGGACAACTGGAGATAAATAAATAAAAAATTAAAGTTCCTGCACGATAACGGTTCAAAGCATAAAAATCAACAAAGTCAGCAAAGGAATGTCTTCAGAGGAAGAAGATCAAAGTTTTGGAATGGTGCAGTCAGGGTCTAGATGTAAATCTATCAAAAACCTGCAGTATAACTTAAAAAGGCCTGTGAACAGGAGATCCCCTTCCAATTTGATAGAGTTGGAGCATTTTTGTAAGGATGGATGGAATTAAATTGCCTACGCTAGCATGGTAGACGCTTATCCAAAAAGACTGAATGATGTTTTGGTTAGGGGGTGTGTACACTTGATCAACCAAGTTGTTGTAAGGTTTTTTCCCCCCTAAAAATCTTTCTATTTGTTTTTCATTTGAGTTTTATTGGTTGCTATATCAACGGTGGACAAAGAGCTGACATCATTTATCTTGGTTTTGTTTTTTAACATCACGAAAGCTTGCAGTTTAACAGGACTACTAAGTGACACACAAACATATAGAATCCAATTACATTTTGAACCAGTAAGTTATATGCATAGGGATGTTTCTACATTACAGGTTGTACTGAAGCACACAGTTATCTCTTTTTGGTGCCACAGTAATGATGTGAATACTGAGACCGTCTCGTTTACTTTGGATCTGTATGTTTGAATTCGTTTTAGAACCCTTTTAAAAGTACAAACTTGTTTTCCTTGTTCTGATGCTCCTTTTACTTCTTCTCCATGTTCTTCTTCTCTTTTGTTCCCTCCTTCTACCTGTTTTGCTTCTGCTTTCACACTTTCTCTCGGTTCCGCTTTTCTTCACCTGCCACGGTTGGCTTTCTGTTAAATACTGTATGGGCATATGTTCATGTCCAACTACTGCTAGCTCCACGTTTAGAACACTTGCTATATTATTGGTCTAAGCTGATTTTATGGAAATCGAAAGCACTGGCCATTCATAAAGTTAACTAAGCTCATGAAAATCTAGAACCCGCTTTCTAAAACTTTTGTCTGTTATTTGACGGATATAAAATATACTGGATATGCACACACTAATTTGACTTTGATATTATATATATATATATATATATATATATATATATATATATATA
>JAFFST010045561.1:43170-64587 GCA_022414735.1 Noturus placidus
CCACCTGTTGTTGATTCTTCACAAAAAAATTACAGTTTTATATCTTTATGTTTGAGGCCTGAAATGTGGCAAAAGGTCGAACAGTTCAAGGGGGCCGAATACTTTCGCAAGGCACTGTATATATAATATATGTAGTATATATGACTATATATGTGATATATATTTTTAAAAATTAGTGTTTGAACAGGGATGGCACCCTTATGACATTAATAACATTACTGCAAGGCCAAAAAGTAATATTAAATATCATGTATTTTCATTGACAAGTTTGCCTCATGTCATAATGTTGTGGGTTTTTTTGTTTTGTTTTGTTTCTCACTCCTTTTGTTGTCGTTTTATTTCTCCTTACTTTTAAAGTACATATTTTATTGCATGGTCTTTTGTAATTTTGGCCTGCAAACACATTTTTTTTTTTTATTGCACTTTGTAGTTTTACAGAGATAGGCTTTAACAGAAGTATTTCCTAAATGATAGTTTTTCCTACCTAAGCTGTGTTTCTGTCAAGTGATTGGCTTGGTCACCATTTGAATAATGAGTAGTGTATATTTCAGAGTAATTATACCAGCTGTGAATAATTACTTTCATGCCCATAATTACTTAGCATTGCTGCTCATCTCGCTAACTAACTGGGACCAGTGCCTAAAGTTCTGCTCAGTATCAAAGCTAGACCGTGGATGGAATTTTTTAGGTCAGAGCTTTATTTATTTATAGATTTATATTTATAGATTTTTGTGTAGATTTATTTACTCATAGTCCTTTTTGATACAGTTTGGTTGAAGTGCAGCATATTCCCTAGAAATATTCAAAGAAATGCAAGAGAATGAGACACTCAAGATGGATGGAAGGATGGATGGATGAAATTACATATGAAACACTTTTTTATTTATATAGATTTATTTAATGGTAGTACTTTTTGATGCAGTTTGGTTCAAAACATAGCATATTCCCTAGAAATATCACTTGAGATGGATGGATGGATGAAGTTACATGTGCAGCACTTTTTATTTTTATAGATTGATTTAATGATAGTACTTTTTTATTTAGTTTGATTTAAATATTATGTAATCATATTCCCTAGAAATATCACTTGAGATGGATGGCTGGCTGGCTGGCAGGATGGATGGATGAAGGAATGAATGAATGAATGAATGAATGAAATGCAATTACATATGAAGTACTATTGCCCCACTATTGGCTTAAAGTTTTGTTTTTGCTGCATAACAACCTTTCTTCATCTCCCTACCTCAGTAATGGTCACTACAATAACCGTGTTTTAATATTAAATGAGGAAAATCCAGTAAACAGGGACTTTAAGGAGGAATCCCACAGCCAAATCCATCCTAACTGCTAAGGGTGTCCGCTAAGGGTTTTAGCTGCTGAGTGCGCTAATGGGTTCCTCCTTGAGAAAAACAGATTAATCATTCTTGGACAATGTGGTGGAATGGCCAAATTGACCAATTATTCAGAAATAGAAAGTGCACATTCTGCATAATGTCAGCTTCCAAACTGTCTTTTGTTGGGTGAGGTATTCCTATAACTGCATTTTTGGGTGTGCGTTTGTTGCTCTGGGGTGATTTAATATTTAGAGTAATTGCACTCTTGCTGTTCACAGTATTGAGGTTCAGCCGCAGAGCAAGAAACCTTCTGAGGTAATTATAAAAGAAACTGGCATGTACAGAACAACTACAAAAAAATATATTTGGTCCTTGAAACTAAATTCTTTTCACATAGTAGCACGTGTTTATTTGCTTGAGTGTTTGTTTGTTCCTCTCCTGAAAAGATCACAAATTTAATTAGACAGAACTACAGCAGGCTCCAAATTGTTGCTTATTATAAATATTTTTTCTCTCTCTGAATCTCTCTCTGTCTCTCTCTCTCTCTCTCTCTCTCTCTCTCTGTCCCCCTCACATTGCCTGTTCTTCTCAAACACAATAAAACTTCACTCATATTCACAATTAGAAACAGAGGTATGTAAATGGCAATGCAAATGTGTTTGTATACATTACAATTTAATCACTATTACGCTACTATTAGAGACCAGACAAAATGTTACAGAATAACAATTAAATAAGGAAACCTAAATCTTCGAGGAACTTATTACTTCCTCACTCTTAGACCCTAATGGGACTCTAAATGAGTGCTTTATTAAAGGTACTTGGAGGGTAAAGCCGTTAAGCCTGTAAAACATAAATATGTGGTGTGTTACAAGCGTCTAATTAGAGTAATAGAGAGTGAAGATTTTATACATTTAATAATGAACATTTCTCAATTCTCTTATACAGAGTTTATTTGAAATGAGGTCATTTAAAACAAAAAACTAAAATATAGGGTGTTTAAAAACTTGGCAGTACAGACAGAGACACATATATACATACAGTACATACATACATATACATACATACATACATACATACATACATACATACATACATACATACATACATACACCATCTACCTTAATAGGAACATTAATGCAATCATACAATCAGCCAATCATGAGGCAGCAGAGCAATTAATAAAAGCATGCAGATATGCAGATCACTCAGTAAAACGGCACACTTACAGATTGGATAAGAAAAAAACATTACCTAGTCTTTTTCCAATTTCAAATGTCCAGTTTCGGTGAGCCTGTACCCATTGTAGCCTCACATTCCTGTTCTTAGCTGACATGACTGCAACCCAATGTGATCTTCTCCTGTTGCAGCTCATCTGCCCCAAGGTTTGACATGATGTGCATTCTGAGATGCTTTTCAGCTCACCACAGATGTAAAAAGTGATGGTTTGAGTTACCCTAGCCTTTCTGTCAGCTCAAAGCAGTCTGGCCATTCTCCTCTGACCTCTCTCATCAACAAGGCATTCCCACTCACAGAACAGTTGCTCGCGGGATGTTTTTTGTTTTGTTGTTTTTGCACCAGTCTGTGTAAATCTAGAGACTGTGTGTGAAAATCCCAGGAGATTAGCACTTTTTATTATTATTATTATTTTTAAATACTGAAACCACACCATCTGGAACCAACATTGGTCAAAGTCACTTTCCCCATTCTGATAGCTGAAGCTCATAATTTTGCACAGCTGTCTCATGATTGGATAATTTCATGAGTGAGCAAGTGTGCAGGTATTCCTAATAAAGTGGAAGGTGAATGTTGATTTGGCACAGGGTAGATTTTTTTTTCTTTTTTGCATGGAATAAGCTGTAACAAAAACAACAACAACAACAACAACAAATTCAATAGAAAAGAACAGAATATTACATCAAGAAAATGCACATTTCAGTTGTTCATTTCGGTCCGTCCAGGATACTCAGCGTTATTTATTTATTTATTTTTGCTTGATTTTGCTGTGGCTTTTTTTTTTTAAAATTTGTGATGCAATTTGCAGAGGGGCTTTTTTTTGTGCTTTTTTTTGTGGAAAACTACTTGAATTGGCAACATCGCAATTGCATGAAATTGTTTTGCATGGGCTTTCCAATTGATGTTTCTTGGTAAATCTGACCTTTTAGATGTACTCGTATGATCCAGAATCAAAGGGAACCTTGGATGAATGCATGTTGTGATGACGTCACATGACATGTCTTGGCCCAAATCTGCAGAAAATTTGCAAATCTGCAGAAAAATTGCAAGCTCCTGCAAATATTGCAGGGTTTCCATGATTTTGCGTTCATTTCTTGCATCACAAAATCACAAAATCCTGGAAGAATTCATTATGTTAGTAATATGTGTTTAGCACGTGAAGGCGCAATTCAGTCCTATGTATGATATATCGTGAAAAAGAAATGATTAAGTGTCAGGTAACGTGAGGCAGTAAATTCACTCTATTGTTGCACATGTGTTCGCTTGTGGTATGCCAGATATCCCATCTCAGCCAGCTGATGTGTAAGACTTTCCAGTATAAACACTGAACACATGGTAAGTATGGCTGTCCATGTATAATGCAGACTTAAATCGTAATTGAAGCAAGGATATCTCAGTAACACTATTAGTTTCTTCTATGCACTCTGATTGATGTGCCATGATTACAGTTTCTACTTTTTAATTTCCCCCTCTAATTAAGATATACACATCTCCCTCTTCAATTCAAAGTGCACTCTGAATAACATTATTGCATGGTCAACAGTGACTCAAAATCAATTTCATTCCTCATCAGTAATTGCTTTATCATGGTCAGGGTGAATTTGGATCCAGAGCCTATCCCAGAAGCACTTGATGCAAGGCATGAATACACCCTGGGTGAGACACCATTTTGGGAGGAAACTTTACAACCCGAAGGAAACAAATGCAGACACAGAGACAGTAACCCAAGCTCAGGATCAAAGCAACTCTTGGAGATAAGTTTTCTTTTACTCTTGTAAGATTGGTGGGTTTCGAATAAGAAACGTGTGATTTTGTGATTTTATTCTTCGGGGATTGTGAGAGTTGTTAACAAAGGCTTGGTACAAGATGTTTAATAATGTGACACAGTGTGGGTGAATACATCTCTGCTCTTCCTGTTCGCTACGTTCCTTCTTTCAGCCGTTTTTCATGTTCTGAAACATGCAGCTGATAATTCTCACACTGATGTCACAAGTGCTCACATAATAAAAATAACTTACCTGTATCAACCCTTTTCACATCATGGAATGAGATGATTTGTTAGACTATTACCTTTGGGATCACAAGGTCCCAGCCCAATTAGTGTTACCATACACTGCACAGTGTCAGAGCAGCTTAACTTCAGAATGCAAAAGCACTCAGCTTAAACGCTGCCTTCCCCGTCGAGCTGTCAATCAATAACGGGTCACCATTAATCACAGAAGCTTTGATTTAATTGGACAGAAACATATGATGATTCTTTCAAGACTTAAAAAAAAAAAAACATCAGTAACACTCCAGATACATTTCAACAATTAGTAAAATAATGCCGCAGATTGTATACTGTCCCCATCGATGTTTATGTGACACTTATTTACAGCACATCCTTTTTCTCATTTTTCACAACCGGAGACTCTCGGGTCATCCTCAGTTCTCCATTGTACATATAAAAGATGTAAAAACCCAAGCACTGAAAGGGGAGCTTTAAAGAGCAGAAGCTCATCATTCATTCAGTACATTTCCATCTGCAGTTATCTTTGACATCACCCTAAATGTCTACTGTATATATAACTACAGTGTGCTGTTTATCAAAGCAAATATTTCCATTGGATCAATCCTCTTCTGAAAAAAATTCATAGTTGTAGTCCAAAAGTTTGATGACCCATTAACTTTCCTAACTGTGAGGTGCTGACAGGGGATGCTCAAGGAGCGCATACAAGAATAAGAAGAGGAAGAAGAAGAAAAAAAGTGCTTGTACAGAGTCACAAACCGGTGTTATTTTGAAGGGAATTTTCTATATTAAGCAAATACTATTGGTTACAATTAGGGATGCCTTGATATCTTTTTATTTTTCAGCCTACAAAAACCATGTACATGTTTTTTTGGTGTTGTTGTTAATTGTCCATACAATAGAAGCCCTAAGAGGCCTTGCATTAGTATTTTTTTTTCTTTCTTGTTTTTTTCATGATCAAAACGCCATCATACGTTTAATTTAAGGACTTTATCTGCAAAATAAGAGAAAGGCGTGTCTCCTTCTCAAGTGTTTGACAACAATGTGGAAGTCGTGCGAGTTCCTGATCAAAGTAAAATATGAATTTGTTCATCCATCCATGATGCTGATTGGAGGGATTGCACTTGGATTAGAACAATAGAACAGAATACAAGTAATAAGAGTACACGGACAAAGTAAGTCGTGATCATGAGAAAGCAACATCTATTATGTCGAGATCACGAGAAAACCACTAATTTGTTATGTCGAAGTCACGAGAAAATTAAGTCGTGAACACGAGAAAACAAGAAAGAAAGAAAAATAATGCATGGTCTCTTATGTCTTCTGTACTGTACTCATACAATACTGATATGAGTAAACTTCTTAGTATTAATAAAACAGGGATGTCATGGAGCATGGTATTTAGCGCTGTTTGGGATTTTAATAGCGGCCATGCACTTAGGCTACTAGGCTTGTTCTTGATAACATTAGCAAGTTAATTTGAAACAAAATGCATTAGCTAGCTACATTAATTACTTTAGATTGAAGGAGACAAAAGCAGATTTTTTTTCACTCTGGAAAAGCACTTCTGTACAGCATATAGAAATAAAGCACTTTTTATTAATAGTGTCTGAATCCCTCAATGACCGATAGCAGCCGATAGCCATTATATACTGGGTAAGATATGCGGAGTCATTCACCTAGCATTGCTGCAGTGTGCTGCTAGCAATTAAAACTCCTGAGTGCTGAGTTTTATGTTTAAGATGCGCTACTTGTATTATAGGATGATGCTGTAGTATCTCCTCTGGGTATTTTCACCGAGCAGAGTGTGCAGTCTGTTTCACTTTGATTGTCATCGTTAACCGTGAAATACATCGCTGTCATTTTGTGTCATCTCTTTATTGTCGTGACAAAATACACTAGGTTTACGTCGCATAGTGCGATGTGGTATCAGATGTCATTATCGGTAAATCGGATTGACACCTGATATGAGTATAGGTATCAATGCATCCCTAGTTACAACATTCATATTTCACCCCTATCCCATTAATCCATCCATCCATCCATCTTCTATCGCTTGCTCCTTTATCAGGGTGGAGCCTATCCCAGGGAGCATCGGGCACAAGGCGGGGTACACCCTGGACAGGGTGCCAGTCCATATCCCATTAATGTCAGATTTAATTAAAAGTCCATCTCTAACAATTGTCAATTCAACAAACACTGCGACATCATTCCTTTAAACGACCCATTTGCGCTGACCACAAATCAATACTGAAGCGCTCAGTATGGCATCAAACCAAAGTGAACAGCACTTCAGACTTGCCACCTCTCCATTTCAGAGCATTGGTTTATCTAAGAAGAATATCATCTAGCCATAAAACCTTGAATATTGTAGTACATTGCAACTCTAGGCAAAAGTGGCATATGATTAAAGAGTATTCACAAAACAAAATGCAAAGGACTGGCTTATTTGATATAAATAGCAACAAAAGATTCCTCACTATACAAATACATATATGTTGAGTCCCACGATGAAAATAGGACAGAAGAAGTTGATAAAGCATTCTCAGGGACAATTTGCAGTGTCATCGAGAGAGCGTTTACTTCAACAGCTGTGCAAAGTACGAACTAATCCAAGAGTTTCTTTAAATGGCATGCAACTGCTGATTCTGAACTGTTTTGAAGTTGAAGTTCATTTCTAAACCAAAGTGGCTGTAAACAGACAAGAATACATTTTGTAATTATATCACTGCAACGACGCAAACCTAAGAAAGACATTTTGGGACAAATGGACCGATTAGAGATTGCAAATGCCAGTACCACAGAAAGCCACAGGCAGCGAGACATCCGCATATTACAACTCAAGCAACAGTTGCATAAGCATGATCTGCTTCTAATAACTAATAAAGAAAACTGAGCATGAGCTCTGAACTCCATTACAGTGTGATTGTGATGGTTTTGAAATTATTATTATTTTAAATAAACTATTGTCCCTATCATTGCTAAAATGTTAGTAAGATGGTCTCTACTGTGTAAATGGATTTATTGGATTGAATCGTGTCCTGGAAAGTTGCCTTTGGAATAACAAAATCGTGCTTGAATGATCAAATGTCTATGCATAGAACCGAACCTTTGCCTTGACTGAATAAATATGTTTAGCGATTTTGAAATGAAAGCACTTCTAAAGTCTATAAAGATATCTCAAATTGTATTGCATTATCTGGTTCGATTTACTGTTGAACCAGGAACAACCTATACATGGTATATTTTTTGTGTTATTACTTTCATTGGACACCTCAACAAAAACATTACACAGTGTGTCACAATTCCAAAACAGCAAATTTATGATTTAATCACGGCATTCACTTTAGAAGGACAATACTTTCCTAATAACATTCTCACTAATTAATAGGATTTACTACAAATTCAGAAGATGTGCTTATTGCAGTTAACATTTGTTTGACATCAAATTCTTAGTTGAGTGTCCAAATATTCTTTTGGGGAAAAGCATCATTTCTGCTTACTTTTATTTTCTGTGATTGCAAATGCTCTGTTTGCTCGAATCAAATGAATAGCTTGTTTCGAAAACATCGCCCCATTTCAGCAAAACTGGCAGCACTGATTTCAGTCCATATGAGGTCCATAGCGTTGACTTAAAAGTGGATGCTTTTATTATATTTATGCAATCATATAAGCCTACAATAAGAACTTCATTGATTACAAATTCAAACAGGCCAGGTATGAGTTGTAGATTTCTCTAGTTCAATTGATTTGTTATTCTCTAAGTGCCAATAATATCTATTGTCATGGTTTGTGATGTTCACTGAACACTTTAGCGCCTTTTCATATCCACAAACCGCCACATATTGTTTGCAATGCATAACAGCAAAGACGAAATATAATACGCGAGGGCAAAAAAAATGCAATTCTGGCAGTGAGTTTCTATCCAGAATTAAGGTCACCAAGCATGCTCCTGGAGAGTTGAGCACCAATCTTAACCACAGGGTTGCCAAGGCTCAGCAAAATTTTCAGCCCAACAACATCTCAGAAACTGCACAAAAAGTCCAGGCACAGGAAAAGAGAGACACATTTGTCTTTGTGTGGGGAAACAAGTTCACCGTTGTGCGCACGCATTTTGGATTTGCAGGATCTACAGTATGCCTGTTTATCATCCTATGGTACAGACATTATCCTCTCCATAATCCCCTTTTCCCTTTCCAATCTTTGCAATAGAAAAGGTTATGTACATCATAGATACACTGTCTGCACTTACACTTAACCGTTGATAGAATATGTTCGTGCCTGAGAAATTGATACATTTAATTGCACATAACAAAATCTTGGCAGCTGTGGAATATGTTCGGCTCACTATTTGGCAAAAAATGTATTTTGATTTTATAGCAAAATAACTGTGAAATAAAATTTTCTGAATACCCAATATATGTCTCAATCATTAGCCATATCAACAATATTTATGGAAGTAGATATACAAAACATTTACATACTTGGAGATCTCACTGGCTGGTTTGAGGGCACAAATGTAAATATAACATAGAGGTAATCTTTTTTGTTCTATAGTTAGAAAGATTTTTATTTCTCTTCAATATTCTCAGTTTAAAATGACCTGAATGCAAATTCTGTAGGCTAATATAAAGCTTTTATTCCCCTTTATTTAATTATTTGTATATGTTCATTAGAGGAATTGACCCCGGGTATATCCCTGTCACGGATTTCCTCAATGCTTCGGCACTCAGTCCGAGGGGAAATCCGTGACAGGGAGATAACAATGTATTTAACAAATTAATTAATTAATTCCGGGATTTTATTGCCACTGACTTTGTTGACTTTTGACACGTGTGTTTTGTTTGGTTTCTGTCTCTACTCCAGCCCTGTTATGTTATTGTTTCTTTCCTGCTTCATCCATGTTGTTGGTGAAGTATTCTGTCATGAGGGGTGATGCAGGATGCAAATGCAGTTAAGAGCTTTATTAAGAAGCAGGCAGATGAATCCAAAACATGTAGCAGAAACGTAGTCAGAAACAAGCACAGGGTCAGACGATGAGAAAACGAGCAAAACTAGGCATAAACGAGAAATATTAAACATGGGAGCAAAAACTGGATCAAAAACCATGGAAACAAAGAACAGAGAACAAAGGCTTGGTTTGGCGGATAACACAGAAAACACAATACTTCGCGCTGAACAAAGATACACAAGGGGTTTGAATGCTAAATGTAATCAAAGAGTGACAACAAAAAACCGCTGAGACATTAGGAAAGTACCAATAGCGTAACGGGGCGGAGACAGAACAGAAACCAAAACAAAACGCACGTGTCAAAAGTAAACAAAGTCAGTAGCTGCGTTTACATTGACAAAAATAATCCACTCTTAATCCAATTAAGACCATACTTTGATTAAGAAATTACCATGTAAACAGCAATTTTTACTTACCTTAATCTAATTAAGCTCTAATCAAATTAAGACAGGTAGAGTACTCCTGTTTTAGTCGTATTATGGGCATGTATTACAGACATGTAAACACCTTAATCACATTATGAACATTGTGTGAGAGTTTTCACCGCATTTTGCGACAGGACACGATCACACACGGCAGTTTTACGGCGAACAAGAGAGTTCAGCCGCGTCCCAAACCGCATACTTCCCTACTATAGGCCTGTAGTGGGGGAAAATGCATGTATCTCGGCCACTTTATAGCGGTAAGTACACTGTTTGGGACGCAGCCCACGGCTTCAAGCGTTCAACTATTAGCACGTACAGCATGACAAATAATTAACTGCACTTAAAGCGTGCGTAAAAAAATTTAATAAAAACACCCAAAACTGTATACGGTACCATAACGAATGTCGATACGTGAAATTCTGGACGCGGGCTGTTAATCTAATTATGATCTATAACATGTAAAACGGAACATGACAGGAGTATTCTAAAAGCGACTCATGTAAACACCTTAATCACATTATTATCTTAATCAGAGTCAGGTCAATAATTACATTACTGCTGTCCATGTAAACGCCGTCACTGTCAATAAAAACCTGGAAGCGCTTCGGCACTCCATGAGGAGGGGAACGAGGGGAAATCCATGACACACCCCGTAACAACTGAAACATTACTCCATTTAAACATAAATGCTTTATATATATATTCTTATGTTCCTGAATAAGGTGTATAAGATTAGGACTAACAGTCTCGGCAGGAAAGGAGATTCAAATCAGTTTTATTGACCCCATATTTGTTGAGTTTAAGTTAAGTTTATGTGCACATTTTTATTCATTTATTCTCGAGTGTAAGCTAGAGTGTAAGCAATAAAATTAAATTTAGTGCCCCCTGAATTCCCCATAGAAAAGAAGTGCTATCATATCAAACAGTTAATGTATGAGCAGATACGAATGAGAACGACTGACCCAAAGACATCAGAAAAGTGACTAATATTTGACAGATGGTATGAAAAATCCACAGCTTTGAAAGACACTAAACACTTCAATTGAATTCGTTAAATATATGAAGGCAACAGCAGGTCCCTAGATGTGTCTTTGCATTGTGAAAAAAGGAACACACATGCCACAACGATATTTCTCCAAAGGTCCTCGGTCACACTTTGGGCAAACAGTGAACGAATGAGTGTTTGGAGGAATGCCTCCAGTCCAGGCCCTTCCTGTTAATGCTGACAGATCGGTTAAACAATGGTGATACACTCTTGACGCATGGGAAAGCTGGCAGTCATGCCCTCTCTTTCACAGAGGAAATACGAGGAATCCAGAGAAGGTGGAATACTGCCACCCACCCACTAGATTACCCTTCTCTAGTTTCAGGTAAACCTTGTCCTCCTTGTCCAGGTAGAGGAGAACACCGTTGGTAGCAGCCTCCCGTGTCACGTCTTTGTCACCTGCAAAGGCAGAGATGACTGGCTTTCCATTTAACATCAAGTTCACCTAAAAGACAGGAGATGAGAAGTACATATGAAGGAACAATAAAATTAAGTTTAAACAAAGTGCAGCTAGACTTTATCAAGTGCAAGGTACAAGGTAACAACGTCATCAATACCGCACTTGTCTTATAAGATGTGGTACACGCACATGCTTTTATAGTGGTTCTGTAATCATCCATAAATTTTGTTTAAGTCCATGGAATAGGCTTGTGCAATTTTGCAATGTTACAATATCGCAATCCTAAAAAAGACAGAAAAACAAGCATTTCCACCGTTTCAGGTGTAATAACAGTTCTAGTCAGGAACTGCAGCAATCACGACAAACTCAGCTGGATGGTGGATTGTCATGTGATTCTCCAGTTATACAGTTTAAAAAAAAAAAAAAGAAAACATATCACCTTTTGATATAATCCATGTAGGCATGGGCGTAACCATGCATTCTTAGGAGGGGTTGGTACCCCCCCCCCCCCCCCCCCCCCCCAATGTTGAGGAAATACCAATCTGTTCTCCCAATATACAGTACAAAATATTTTCTATATGTCCACATTTAATGAACCCTGCCAACATCTGTCTTTTCTTCATCTATTCTATTTATTTATGTCTATTCCTTTTTAATATTTTCTGTTTGTTAAGGAAAATAGGCGTGTCCCCCTCCAGTTGTACACTTGGTTGCACCCATACTCAATGCTAGTTTGTTGATATATTTTAGCAGCTCAGTCTGTAAGAAATGGAGACAGCAGCCCAGACAGTAAGTAATGATACATAAATAGATACATAAATATTAGGTAACCTTATCTTAGTATAGAAGACATCATACCATGGCTTGGTTTGTTCTTAAGAACGTCAATTAACTGTTGATATTTGAAATACCAATCTGTACCCCCAATATACAGGAGAAAATATTTTTTATATGTTCCGCTTTAATTTCCTCTGCCAACGGAGCTGTCTTTTTATCTATTCTATTTATTTTATTTATCTATTTATTTATGTCTATTCTTTTATAATATATTCACGTTTGTACACTTGGTTGCGCCCAACACAAGTTCGGTGATGTATTTTAGCAGCTCAGTCTGTAAGAAGAAGAGACAGCAGCTTTTATTCAGACGGGAAGTAATTAGACACCTTAAAATCTAGGCTAATGTCAGTTCCAGTTCTTGATCATTAACGGTACATTCACGTGCACATCCTCCCGCCGAGTTCACTGTGAACCCTCACGTTATGATAGACTGTTATAAATGCGAGTGAAAGTAAGGAAAGTTTGGCGGCGGCGGGGGGGGGTCTAGCGCTTGGACCCCCCCAATGTCCATAATTGTCTAATTGTCTAATGTTAGCTCAGTCAAATATACATTAATAGAGTTTTGTTTCACATTAATGAACTCAAAATATTCTCTATGTCAGAAAGCGTGAGTGCATGAGATTTGGAAGGGGGGGGGGCTACCAGGCAGTGGCTGTTATTCACATGTCGGTTAGCTCATCTGTCTTTTTTATTGTGTAGAAAAACTGCACTTTTAGCATCTTTTTGAATGATATCTTGTACGAGCATATTTTGCCGAGCTCCTACATAATATGGTACAAGGATAATAATATTGTTATATCGCACAAGCCTGCCATGGAGCATACCACGTTCATGTTCCTTCTCACCTGTATGGTTTGGCTCTGATATACTTTAATAACATGAAAGTTGAAGCTGTAGATGCCTTTGCGAGGGGACAGAAATACAGAGTCCAATGTGAAATAGTTTCCTATGTTGACAAGAACCTGTAGGGTGGGAAAAAATATATTTCAGAGGCATAAAAGCATGAAATTAAGTTAAAAAAAAAAAAAAAACCCATGCAAACATACAAAAAAAGGTTTTTATAAAGAAATATCTTTGCCACACTGTATAATTCAAGTATTTTCTCTTTTATGCTCGTTCCAGATGGACTTCCTGACAATTTTAGCGTGAGATAGTAATAAAGATCTTGATTGAAATATGCATTCATGCTCAACAGGATTTCCTCGTTGCTATCATGCGCAAATAAATCCAGGAAATTCTCTCTTTTTAAAAAAAAAATGCTATTTTAATTATGAATACAAACCGCAATGCAAAATCTATTTCCAACTCTAGGATGCAAATGACACAGAATGTGCAAGAAGTCCATATACACTGAGTTGGCACTTACAATAAGTTGGATGGCTGCATTGAATGGTATGCATTGCACCAGCCTTTATAGTATCAGTTGTTTAATCAATTGTTAGAATGGGTAAAATGAGAGACCTTAATGAACCCAAGCACATGTAGGTGTGTAGATCCTAGAATCTACCCTTAATTTAACCTTACTCCTATTCCAACATGAACCTTTCAAAGGTTTATCAAGAATTGTGCAACAACAAACGATAAAACACACACACACACACACACACACACACACAAACACACATTTGAAACAGAGGGCTTAAAGGAGAAGAGCCACAAACACAAAAATCCTTGCACCCTAGGTCATCACTAGTATGCAGAATATTGTCTGAGAACAATCCTTTTATTAGCCTCTATCTCAAATGGTCTACCATGTCAGGTACCAGTGTTATCTACAAAGAACACACAAATCGCTGGCGGGCACAAAAGCATCAAAACCAGACTAGTCAGGTGGGGAAAAAAGTGGCCCGAGGGAAAGATCAAACTATGCGCCAATCAACATCTGTCTATCCGTCCTGTTTGGTGTCAGGAGTAGAGGCCAGTAGTGGCATTGTGACTGTGTGTAAATGTTTTCCGAGTCCACATAATTCAATCGTACAGCACATCTAAACATTTGTGTTGATTTTTTTCCACAATCAAGTGGACACATTCAGCCTAACAATCCACCATGAGTCAAGGCTTGTATTGTAACTAGCCAGTTCAAGGAGTTTTTTGCTGCTACAACACTACAGCACAACAGAGGCTCGACTGGAATGTAGCAAAATGTATTGTCCATAAAACGCTTGACCATAAAGGTTAACTCTGTTTTATTTCTAAGTGTCACGAAGAATGGAAAAACATCAATGCTGTCGGACAAAAGACGAATAACAAAGCACCTATTGAAATGCACCGTTTCTAATTATTAACTGCAAATTTTAAATGGTTGTATTTGTGACAAACTTTAAATAATTACGTCACAACATTTGACATAAAGCCTACTAATTAATGTAGGGTTTTAGACAACTAGGCTTCCACTCTTAATGCTCCCATGCAGAGTAATTCACCTTTTCTATCATTTTTATTTTATTACAAGGACAAAATAATACAAGATACAATGATATAAATGATAATAATGCATATATTTTTAAAGTTTCAAAATACAAATAAAATACAGGGTTGTAGTACTATACAGTTACTATTCAGCTCGAATTCAGTCTAAACAATAAATGCTTACATGGGCTTTTGAGGACAAAATTTGGTTCTGTGAATATGATTTGTTTTTAACATACAGATAGTGTTTTTCTTGTGTTCGCCACGGTCTGAACCCGTCAAGTCTAGTCCATTGGCCAGGTGCAGTTGACAGCTACTTGTGAAAATGAGCGGTGAGGTGTTCACACTTTAAAAATCAGTGTTTATAGCGACGCGACACTTAGCGGTCATGAGCAGCAAATGCATGTTGTCGACGCGACTGCTTATTCTGGTTGTGTACCTACAGCAATATCATGAATATTTGGGTTGAGGTGGAAATGGAAGTTCAGAGAAAGAGACAGGGCAATGCCATGATTTCCACATGGTACAACACATCCAGCATCTTGTAAAAAAAAAAAAAACATAACCAGGATAATTCATGCTGGACAAATTAGGTGCAACATGATCCACTAGATCCAGTGGGGTCCAGAGGTTTGAGGCCACATTGAAATTCTGTTGCCCTTAATTTAAGAAAAAATGTAAACAAAGAAAAAAAAATGTTCAAAATCTTACATATTCAATACTCAAGATTTTGATGGTCACTGTTTAAATGTAAGCAAATTTGTAATCCGTTGTACAAATGTTGAGATATTATTTGAGAGCCTATCCCGTCCACTGAAGAACGTGCTCAAACGACACGCCCATGGTTTGGATCTGACATGAATCCTCCTGGTTTAAGTCCATCCCAGTTCCAGTGCAATTTGTCATTAAAGCAAAAGGGGGACATACAAAATACAAAGAAATGTTCAAATTCATGTAAATGTTCTATAAAATTTAAATGTTCACTCAATTCATTGCTGATAATATCATTTGTAATCAAACACTTTGCGTTAAATTTGAAACGCTTAGAAGTGTTTTCTTTAGTGTTCTCCGATATTTGGACGCCACCGTAGGTGTAACTACAAAACCGGCTACTCAGTGTATCCACAACATGTCAAAATTCATACGATTTCTAACAAGCAAAACTTAATTCCATTGAGTTTTAAGCTGTAAGAAAAGTCACACCTGCAATCCCATCCTCCCTCTAAAGTGAATCATTCCTTAGTTTGGGTTCATTTATGCAAATTCCTTTAAATTTGCAATTGTAAAACAATTTACATTAGTCATTTAGCAGACGCTTTTATCCAAAGCGACTTACAAATGAGACACACTCACACACCAATGGTAGCAGAGCTGCATGCAAGGTGCTAGCTTGCCATCAGGGGCAACTTAGGGTTCAGTGTCTTGCCCAAGGACACTTCGGCATGGGATCACCCGGGCCGGGATTCGATCCAACATCCCTACGATTAGTGGACAACCCGCTCTACCGACTGAGCCTCAGCCGCCGTTTTCTCAATTCTCATAAATAATCTCCGAGATCACAGACTAATGATTAATCTTAGTCAAATTTAAACATTTAAACCTTTACTTTCATTTTTTAGTTAAGATTTGGCTGTATAAAAACATGCTAATTTGATGGCGCGTACGAAAATGTTTTTTTTACCGTAAACTGATTTACCGTCAGGTTGCGTCTTTCAAATCTGCTTAAACAGTTTTCCCCGGGGAATATGAAATTTGGGGCATTTTATCATGAAGTGAAAAATACAGGGTGGTGTTTATAGAAACAGATTAAATTTCCACCCGCAGTGTGATTTCCTGAACATCACAGCCTGCAGAAATGTTGATTGTGTGAGTAAATAATACGGCTAAAAGGAAGGTATTAAATTTGTCAAAGCCCATTTAAACCAGTTAAAGACAAAATTTTGTCTTCCAGTAGATTTTAATAAAAATGTTTATCAAGAATGTGCCTCGTTATCACACAAGGATCAGAACGGTTCTTAAAATGACTTCATATTACCTTGTCAAAGATGGTTTCATATTAGATATTGACTGCACATGTGAATGCAAACCTTTTTTGGTTTATAAGCAGAGAGTAGACAGTTTCATTGTCGTGTTCATGTTGTATTTTGAACAGTTTTTCAACATGTCTCACTGCCTTTAATTAGCTTACTTCCTGTTTTTAGGAGTCTCTGTGGCTGTCAAGAACAAACGGCACCTGCAAAAACCTAATTTCCATATTCTTTCCTCCCCTGCATTGCATGTGATGGAATTAATACAATAGATTTTGTAAATCACAAGCTAGATTTACAATTGAGCCCATTCCACATGCAAAGAAATGGCACTCGTTATTGTGGGATCGTTGGAGAGCATGTTCATCCTACTGCTACTCAGTACTAGTATCCAATAAACCGGTGGAATCCTTGTATCACAGTGTCTTGTAAAGTCATCTGTTCTTTTAAAAGCTTTATGCTTGAATGGGATTCTGCTTTATTTGTTAGAACATTGCATAAAAGAATCATTTAAATAAATAGACACACATGTAAACTGTAATGGCTTTGCAAGTGAGTTTTTGCTTCAGCAGATGAAGGTTTTTAGAAAAATTGTCCCCATTTGAACTTTGCATTGGCTGTACTATACTTTCTTCCTCTTTATGCATTTCTTGGTCTTGGGATATTGGCGTACAAGCAGAGGAGGGCTTGTGACACTTCTGATTCTATTGTCTCAGACCCTTTGGGGTTTCAGCTCACTTGTTCTTATTAGACTACAAAGATACTTAGACTCCCAGACAAAAGGATGCTAAATGGAGAATTTGAAGCTCCCACATTAAAAGCAAAAGATGACACATCTTTCGTGATTTATTGCTCAGATATATATATATATATATATATATAAATTTGCCAGTATGTGATGGATTATGCAATGTATAAGGTCTGTTTCTATTTATAGATGCACAAATTAAATGCTGAATTCATCTGACATTTAAAACTCTATGATAATGTGATATTTCAGGCAGATCTATGATTTCACCAATATAACAATTTGCACAATAATTACACTATTTTTGTATGTGACAGTTGTTGTTTTGCACTCTATTTGTTGGCAACACTGAAATATCAAAAGTGTCTGCGTAGTTTATATGCCAAACTATTGCCATTAGGAATTCCTGGAATAATACCCAAAGGAGAAAACGGAATTGCAATACAAGCCTGCATATTTTCTGGGTGGTTTTTTGTTTGTTTGTTTGTTTGGGTTTTTTTTTTTTTTAACCAAGGTCTGACCCAATATCCACCTGGCTCTTTTCTCCCATAACCATCTGGGACAGATAAGACAGAATCACCTGCCATAAACATATCTAGGAGCTCCAGATAGCTCACAAATGGGCATCCAATAGTCGTTTCCAAACCCAGACAGCTCGTTCCAATGAGTATTGAGAAGATTGAGCACCATCGGCACCAGTATCCATCCCATTGGGGGCATGGCTAGCATCCACAGAGCTCTCACACAATACACAGCAGGCCACTATGGCTTGCTCCACTGCCAGAGAGTTACATAAAGGCCCCAATAGGCCTCAATCCATTGGTTAGACAGAAAGCATGGTTATTTGGTTGGTTGGTTAGTTTATGATTTGTGTGCATTGAGGTTTTGAACAAAACAGGGCCAGAGAGCAGCTGGTCAGGCTACCTTTTTTTATCAACCCCCCCGTCCCCCAGCCCTCACCACCCCCTGCCCCTGCAGCCAAAGTAATGAGTAAGGAATAATAGGTCCTCAAAGGCAGCCTATACACAGCACATCTCAGCAGAAAAATCAGCCGAGTTTTATTTTGTGTCCGGCATCAAAATGCACAGTTATTAGCACTGTCTTTGCAGAAGTAAAGATAAGAAACGAAAAAAAAGGAGGGCTGGAAGGGAACAGAGTGGAGTGTGGTGCAAGGTAGTGCACTGCCTTGTTAATAGTTAATATATGCTGTAGTCCATCTGCTTGGGTGCTTAATTAAGACTTTATTAAAGCCTGAGCCAAATCTTAAAGCTGACTCCTTCAAATGGATGAAAGTATTTAGTAAGAATACTGAGATACAAATCTAACACAAAACAATGTGTGTGTGTGTGTGTGTGTGTGTGTGTGTGTTATTTGCTTGCTTCAGCCTTTCTTGCATAACTGGAATTAGTTTTCGACCCAAAAGCTCATTTTTGCAGCATGGATCTACACAAAGCTATCAGTGAATATCCAAAAACCATCTATAAGTAATGTCAGAGCGGTATGGACCAGGCAGTCCAAACACCAAGGCTGAGCTCTATCAGATGCCCTGGCCTGTTGGTGTGTGTCAGAACTGAATGACAAGTGAATGACGAGAAGCAAGAAGGTTAGTGAAGGCAACACAGCATGGCGTCGAGGTGATAATGCAATAAAAATATAAGGCTGAACAATACTGACAAAAAACTATATTGAGATTACATGTTGCAACTACTCTATACCATGTAATATATATATATATATATATATATATATATATATATATATATATATATATATTTATTTATATTTAAAAAAAAAAACCCTTACAGAACGTCTGTTGACATGGTTACAAATTGCATTCGGTTGATTAAAATCATTTATTCCTACCGGATCATGCGAATGCCATGAATCATCAAAAAACACCCACAGAAACACTCATCTAGAGCATCTGAGCACACAAAAAAATCGTTGTTCATTTGCATATTGCAGCTTTGTTTTGCTTAGTATTTGAAAGGTTATATTGTGTAACTATACAAAACAAAGCTATATCAGTGGTCCATAAATGTCCAATAAAATGATGCAAGGTGCAGTGTGATGTATGATTTAAGAATTAAGATACGGGTTATGAATTGCGTTTCTGCAGGTATACAGAAAGTCAGACAGAGAGCGGTGCACAGTAATGATTTATGTAGGTTACTGGCTGTATACAGCACAGCTGCACTTCATCACAGTGGGCAATACTGTGCACTGAGTGTGCGCTTTTCCACTTCATGATGCCTGCGTGGTCTTCTATAGTCTCTATTCAGCAGTAGCCTATACTAGTTTTGCAGCTGTAAATGAGAGGCCTTGAATCTGACAGAGCGGTTATATTTACGTTGTATACACACATACACCCATGCCCCATACATTACACTTACACTGGTGACCTACCGAATACTTCAATGTATATAGGATATTTACACAGGCATCCAATACAAATACAAAAAATATCGACCTAGAAATATATGATCTTATATATGTATGTATATATATATATATATATATATATAGAGAGAGAGAGAGAGAGAGAGAGAGAGAGAGAGAGAGAGAGAGAGATAGATAGATAGATAGATACACTCATTGGTTGAATGAATTATTATAAATACTTTATGAGTGTGAGTGTGTGTCACTAACCAACTCAATTAACAAAAAATGGATAATGCGCTGACGAATTAATCATATCGATGACTTTAAACCTGCGTAATGATGACTTTATTTTTTAAATAATAACTTTAAGTAAGCTGTTCTACTTGGAAATTCAACCATTTAAGTGTGTTTTTTTGTTTGTTTGTTTTGTTTTGTTTTTCTTGTTAGTTTTTCTTTTTCATTAATCGTTTAAACAATTTAGAATAATATATAACTTTTCACTTGGAAAATATGCAATTCCTGCACACTCAGGAGTCAAGGTGCTTTCCCCTAGACGCTGGGATGGGTGCCCTGAAGGGTGTTCGAACCTTTAATGTGTTTAATCTGAATCTGTGGTCCTTAAGAGCCAATTGTAAGATACAAAGCCTACTAAAGGTAGAAAAGATGCATCTTTGATGGAACAACTCCACAGACAAGGAGAAGTACTATTATTTCTGAGAGTTGGGGTTATTTGATCAACTGATCCTTTAACATGTTCAATATAACATATTCAATATTTAGACTTAGGTGAAACATGTTATTCCGTATTTATGTGGTTGCAAACATGCATGCAGAAATTAATAATACTTGGGTAACTTTTCTAAGTGGGGGGGGGGCACCAAACGTTCTTTACTTGGTCGAAGTAGATGATCCGGGTTTTGTTGCTCATCTCTGATGGCTCGTGGTTGTTGCTCCTCACGGCTGAAAACGCCACCTTGGAGTTGGCCGCGCGCACTGAGATGCCGAGCGGAGAGGAAGAGCCTCTGGCGTCTGAAGCCGGGTTCGAGTCGCACACCACCAGGCATTTCCCCTCCAACACAATGGGCTCCGTGTCGTTCTGAGCCTCTGTGAGGGCCACCAGGGCCAGCACGCCGAGCCACACAGCCGGGGAGTTACGCTGCATCGTGCCAAAAAATGATCTGTGTATATATCCCGTTACCACAAACTTCCGAAAATGTTCCGCTCGTGCCTTTATCCCGCTCCTGCGCGCGCTTCAGACAAAAATCCGCCGGATTCCTCTAAACGATGCGCGTTGATTCTTGATCTGAAGTCATTTTAGTTATTAATTCGTTTATTTATTCACTTGTTTTTTGTAGAAAAAAATACATGTCCTATCCTTGTGTTCTGTTAATCAGCGGATATTTCAAACTCCAAGAGGAGGAATATGGTGCAGCAGAGAGGCACGCGCGCCTCAGCACTGTGGCTGAGTGTCTTCACTCCATGCGCGAGCTGCTTTTCTTTCTCCCGTTAGTGAGCTCTGCTACCGGAGAGAGAGGAGGGGGGGGAGAGGGGCGGA
>JAFFST010045566.1:3750-33836 GCA_022414735.1 Noturus placidus
ATATCTTTATGTTTGAGGCCTGAAATGTGGCAAAAGGTCGAACAGTTCAAGGGGGCCGAATACTTTCGCAAGGCACTGTATATAAATATTACAGTATGTGTATATATATATATATATTTATATATATATATATAGCGTAGTCGCATTGTTGTTCCGGAAGCACAAAGAAACATCGTGAATGTGTCCAACAGTCATCTTTGACTTGTTATTATGCGCTTCTTTAGTGATCCACAGAGACGTACGCTTCACAGAAACATTCTAGTCCTAAGAAAAAAAAAAGTGGTGTTGCGGCGGCACTGCGCTGGAGGTGAAATGAGTTTATAAGAAGAGATCTTTCTCTCTCTCTCTCTCTCCCTCTCTTTGCTCTGCCCCCCCTCTCTCTCTCACTCTCTCTCTCACTCTCTCTCTGTCTCTCGGTCTCACTCTCTCTCTCACTCTCTCTCTTTCTCTCGGTCTCACTCTCTCTCGGTCTCTCTCTCTCACTCTCTCTCTTTCTCTCGGTCTCACTCTCTCTCGGTCTCTCTATCTCTCTCTCTCTCACTCTCTTTCACCCCCTCGTTCCAGCCTGAATGGAACGTCCTCGTGTCCCGGCTAACCTTGAGCACCTAATAGATGAGGTCAGAGGAACTGAGATATAATGAAGAAGGGAATGAAAGAATAAAAGAGTGAGGGCTGTTAATCATGTCCTGAGTGAAACGTGCGTGAGGAAGGGGAAAGGGGGAGGAAAAAAATCTCTCGTCTGTCTGTCTTTTTATGTATTTTTCTCTAGCTCTCTTCCTTTCTGTCTGTCTGTTTATCTTTCTTTTTACCATTTTGTCTATCTTTCTTTCCTTTTTCTTTATAGCAGATTGTCTTTCTTTCTTTATATAATTTTTTCTTTCTCTCTTTCTTTATCTCTTTCTTTTACCAGTTTTTCTTTTTTCTTACCATCAGTTTTTCTTTCTTTCTTTCTTTCTTTCTTTCTTTCTTTCTTTCTTTCTTTCTTTCTTTTTATAAGTTTTAACATGATGTATGTTTTTGTTGCATTAACGTCGGAGAAAGCGAAGGAGCGACAGCATATTGCTGTGGTGTGAAACAGTAACTCACAGTAACTCATTTCATCACACCACTCCGGTGTAGATGATTTTCTTATAACAGCACGACACTGAGGGTTTTACTCCGTACGTATCAGTTTGTAAGCACAGTGAGGTCATTGCATTTTGATGAAAAGGCATTTTTGGGACAATATGAACAAATACATGGACTAGCAAATTCATCGGCAGAAAACCCCCCAAATATTTATCAAATGCAACCTGATGGCACGGGAAATCTGAACAAACAGAGCAACATGGCTGGATCTTGTTTGATTTTATGCCCATAAAGTCATGCAAAAATGTATGAATGTTAACCCCGCCCCTTAAGCCTATCCATTGCATTTGAGCGTTTTGGTAAGTGTGATCCGTGAAAAAGGCCGAGATAGTGATTAGCGGATGATATATTGCTCAGTGCTGTTATAATACATCACTCTTGTTGGACTTAAGCAGCTGGCTCACTTGGCCCTCACCTCTGCACTTCTCCTTGATGTTGACCAGATCTGCTCATGAGCAGGGGTTTGGAGTAGAGATCCAATTTCTCTATCAGAGGAACACAGGCTTGGTGTCAGTAGCACTCCAGTGTAGCACATCAGACTGCCTGGGGGTGGGAGAGCGAGAGAGGGAGAAAAGGCAGAATAAAAAGGCAGTGAAGAGTGAGAGAGCGAGAGCGCATTCCTGAGAGCAGGACAAGATGGTTCGAGTGTCACACACACACACAGACACAGAGAGAGAGAGAGAGAGAGAGAGAGAGAGAGAAAGAGAGAGAGAGAGAGAGAGAGAGAGAAAGAGCCCGACGGTGACACCCACAGTCACGCAGTGTCGAGTTCCAGTCCTGAGAAACAATGACCCCGGGATCAGTCTACGGATAACGTTCCCGATGACCGCCGCTGCACAGGAATGTCTTTAACACGAGCCAGCGAGTCCGTCCCTCTCCACCTCCCCTGACTCATCCGATACGCCATCTTTTATACCAAAAACAAACTACACCAATTCAATTAAAACAGCAGGAAGCTTGCGTTCTTCATGCTGAGAACCAGGAAGGTGTTTCTTCGTCAGATCCACAGACCATCTGTAGTTGTGATGGGCAGCACAGTGAAAGAGTTTACGAGGTGGCTCATGTTCTCGGGAAGTTGCACAAGCGTTTCTCGTTAATTTACTGCCTGAGGTAGTGAACGCCGTCATTTAATATGACACGTTTTCATTAGGGATGCAACCGACCGATTTTGAGTACTTGTTGTGGGGTTTAGGTTTTTTTCCTTTTGGGGGGGGTTCCCACTTGTTGATACTGATACAGAAATGAGTAACCTATTTCAGTCAGCGATAGTATGGGTTACACCTTGACTCGTGAGCGAAGGGAGTGAGGGAAAGGACGTGCTTGTCTTGGTGCTTGTCTTGGTGTTGTGCTTGAACAGAAGGCTAGGCCTAGGGTGAGTGCAAGAACGATAACAATTTAAGATGGGTTGGATGATCATGATGAGCAGGATATGAGCAGGAAACGAGGTTGGAGGTACGTTTATCGCTTTTATTTCCGACACACAAACAGCAGGACTGGCATTAACAGACATTACGAACAGGACAGCCAGGATGAAAGGGAAACTACCCCGAACTACCTGTCACCTAGGAGAGAGAACATGGATGGTGCCAAAGGAATTAGCAAAGCAGAAATGGACGCCATTGGGTTACACTATGCTAAGCTAACAAGAAATAGCAGTGGTGGTAGTGTGTCTAGGCATTCCAAAACACCTTCGGGATGGGATGCAGGTGTGAGAGCTTAGTGATCTTAAACCAAGGGTGCTAGTATAAGCTAGAAGGCTAACCAAAGGCTAGCCACGACTAGCTTTAATGTGCTGTTTTTAAACCGATAGCTCCGCCTGTTTTGCTCATGTATATAATAATAATAATTAATATAGAGCTTTTTACAATGGTACATTGTCTCAAAGCAGCTTTACAGAAATATCATTTTACATTTACAACGACTTACAAATGAGACACACTCACACACCAATGGTAGCAGAGCTGCATGCAAGGTGCTAGCTTGCCATCGGGGGCAACTTAGGGTTCAGTGTCTTGCCCAAGGACACTTCGGCATGGGATCACCCGGGCCGGGATTCGAACCACCAACCCTACGATTAGTGGATTAGTGGACAACCCGCTCTACCGACTGAGCCACAGCCGCCCTAAAAAATAAAGGGTTACAGAAAAGTGCATAGTTATATGCAATTTGAACCTCTCATGAACTAAGCAGCCCAAAGGAAGGCTATTCAATATAACTCTCAGGCTTATCCGGGATTTGAACCCGGGACCTCTCGCACCCTAAGCGAGAATCATACCACTAGACCAACAAGCCAACCTTATATGCCTTCCCATTGGTCTTGTCAACCAGTTAATGGTGATTGCTACATGGATCCACCTATAGGAGGACAACCAGAGCAAACAAACAGTGGAAAAATGAGAACAGGAGCACACAAATGCAAGTACAATGACAAGTAACAACTGGGCGTTGCACAAACCGAGAAATTTCCTGTGGTTTAAAACGCTTTTGCAATAAATTCTGAAGGCTATCCACCATTTTGACGGGTCCAAAATGTTCAGTTTAGCCGTGGAATGTTTTCCACCATAGTGCATCAAACCTAAAACCACCTAGCAGTGCTTTACAGACTGAAAATCCCTCTGTATGCGTTCATGTGGAACTGCGCACTTCCTGGTTTCACGAACTCTATAGCACGCTGTACGTAGCTGCGTTTCAAAGCTTCGGGTGAGACGTGAGGGAACGATGGCAGCAAATACATCTAACAATCACTGCAGTGCTTTCACTAGTATACATCCTAAAGCTTGCACAATGCCCACACTAGGTTTCTCCTGGCATCCAAGCGAGAACTGCTACAAGAATTTTCATAAACAAGAAATGAAAGAACATACAGGAAGGAACTATTTCAGTTGTTCCGTCGACGCTTAACTGTTAAGATTTTCCATCAGTCCATCCTGAAAGCCTGACGTCTTCCCTACGCTCGGTGAATCAGAGTTCGTTGGTGGTTCTCTCTGAACTTTCCATGCGCATATCCTCCCTCAATCCTCCATTTTTACATTGGAGTAGGAAGTAAGTAAATTAGAGGGCAATTAGTTTAATCTGGGGCTAATTAGATGCTTTCCTCCTTCCCCCGTCTCCGTGTAGCAGATGCTATCTTTGCAGACGGCAGAAAAGTACTTGGGAACGGCAAGACAAGGGCAGGCGTGCGGGAAAATAAATAAATAAATAAATCAATAAAGTGTGCAGTAAACACAATGATGAACATTATGTGTAATAAAAAGGCGTTCGAGTGCCTGTAGGGCTGAGCAGAAGCGAGCACAGTGAAATTAACGCCTTTAATTGGTATGTAAATACAGTTCTAAGCTCAGCTGATGGGGATGAAGGCTCTGACTCACTCGTGCGTCGTTCCGTCTGAATATAGCTTGAATCTTTTTTAAAAAAATGTGCAGATTCATTAATGGATGTTTTGATTGATTCAGCAGAACAGCATAAAGGAAAAGAGATTGAATATGGACGATGTATAATTAAAACCCATAACCTTTTAATGTTCTGTGCGTCATGGACGGGTAGCGTTTAGAGGAGAAGAAAGAGGGGAGAGATGGGGAAAATGTTTCTGTGGGGGTTTTTTTCTCGCAGGGTGACATGATGTTCCTCTCACCATCCCACCAGAAGACTCTGCATGCTTTTTCGCCAACACAAACCCGAGAGCTGTCTGAGACTGATTGGTAAATGCAGGTTCTGTTCTCTACAGTGCCCAAACTCTCTCCAAACGTATTAGACGTATCACATGATCCAAGTGTGTGCGGGATGTATGACTTGTCCAATCCCACATGTCTGATACCGTGAAGAAGAAAGTTCTTGGACCATCAACAATTTGGCAGGAAGAAGCGTTAATACAACACAAAGTGATGTTCTCTCACTCGTCTTTTCTTAAAGGTTCCTCAAGGGCTGTTTAGAGCTTTCATTCTGGGAAATGGGGGGGGGGGGGTTGAAAAAAGTATGTGAAAAATCTAAACATATTTTAAATCTTATAATCATGAAAACATGAAGAGAAAGCCTCCCAATAACTCAATGAAAAATATGAGAAATTTAATGTTGTTTGTAAAAAAATAAAAAAAGATGAATAGAAGATGAAAGAAAGAATCTGGTCAAAAAGAAAAGAAAGAATGAAAGACAAACTGATAGAAAAGAAAGAAAGAAAGAAAGAAAGAAAGAAAGAAAAAGAAAAAGAAATAAAGAAAAAAACTGATAGAAAGAAAGAAACTGGTTAAAAATGGGAAGAAAGAAAGACAAACTGATAGACAGACAGACAAACCGGTGAAAAGAAAGATAGAAAGAAAGAAACTGATAGAAAATAAATGTAAGATGTGAGAAATTTACAAATGAAATGTGAAAATATAAACATTTCCTCCCCCAGTCCAAAGACATGCATGTTAGGCTGATGGGCGTGTCTAAAGTGTCCGTAGTGTGTGAGTGTGTATGTGATTGTGCCCTGTGATGGACTGGCACACTGTCCAGGGTGTACCCCGCCTTGTGCCCGATGCTCCCTGGGATAGACGCCAGGTTCCCCGTGACCCTGATAAAGGAGTAAGCGGTTGAAGATGGATGGATGGATGGATGGATGGATAAAACATTCAGATGTAAAATGTGAATAAAATTGCATAAATAAAAAAAAAAACCCTAAAAAAATAAATTCGCAACAAACAAACAAACTATTGATGTGAAAATAAATGATTAAAATAATAATAAATAAATAAATAAATAAATAGAAATATGTGCTCTAGGTGGAACATTTGTGAAGGAAAAAAGTAAAGGAATATTTTTTTGGGAAAAAATGCTAATATAATAAAAATTTTTTTAATTTAATATATTTAATAGAAATAATTATGTGGAAATATGAAAGCTGAAAACTGTAATTATATAGATATATAATGTAAAAAAGTGTAAAACTATGTTAAAATAAGTCATGTGTGTAGTTGGTGTGAATCATCGAGGGTTCCCCTGAGAGACAAACCACAGGACATTTGATTTATTTTCGCAGCAGCAGCAGTTTGAGATTCGCAGGAGCTCTGCCAGTCATCACACTCCCTCTGCGGTGAAGGTAAAGGTGTGTCACGTGTGCGTCTGCTTTGAGGAATAAAGCTCTGAGGTTGTTTTGAAGCAGCAGCAGCAGCACTTAACCGATGTTGTGTTTGCTGGTGTGGTCTGTGTTTGAGCGTTCTCTTAGCAGGCCTCGAACCCACACCCTCCCTCGGGACTCTAAAACATCTCCAGGACAAAGACGGAGACGAAACCGCTCTGTGGTGTCGAGAGCAACGACCACATCAAAGACGAGCCTCAATGGCCTACTTCTCATTGTCCTCGTGTTTTACTGGCGTGCAGGTGTGCCACATCAGCTAGCCGGTGTGGAGGGAGGGGCTACGAGATCATATCGACCTGGCATGTGTTCTAGATAAATACCTACCTCCTTGGTCTCCTTCGTAACATTTCACTTAAAATTCCTCAACCTGTGTGAGAGAAAAGCGTCTGCATGCTCGCCCCTATGTAACCGTTTTCACCCATATGCCCCACACACAACCTTGTTTTTGTTTGCGTTTCATGCCACAGCGAAGGTCGCTGGTTTCGCAGACGTGTTTCGTCGGATCCTCCGTCCGATAAACGGAGACTCCAGGTCGGAAAACAACGGAGCTCTTTACCTCCGTTATCTTTGTCATTTTTTTGTTGTTGAAAATTCATTGACATAATGGAGAAATTCCTTTTGCTGAAGCTCATGAATTAAATCATGTGGAGGTCAAAAAAAAATCAAAAAAGAAAAGAAAAAAGACATTTAAACCATTATGCCGAATCCTCCGTCTGAGAAACAAGACACGGGGTTGGAGAACAGAGTAGGATTTTTTGGGGGGTTTTTATTTTAAACTTCCATCGTCAGTTTTGGAAACTCCGGACGCCCAGCGCTTGCTGGTGAAATTCCTTTGCTGGAGTTCAGGAGTGAAGTTTAGACATTCTGTGGTTGACGTGGAGGGTAAATTTATCTCGCCGGTGATCGAGATAATCCCTCTGGCTGCGCTGTGGGACGTCTGAACTCCAGGATAAAAGTTGGACAGTCTGGAATTCTGGGTTCTTGTTTCTGCTGTAGTCAGCACCGACCTTCACTCTCGAGCCCACCGCTTTCCAAAAACGGGCGCCAAAATATTAGGCTTGTCTTTTTAAATGAATCGGTTTGTTGTCTGGATGCGTGGGCTCTTGATGAATCCTTCTCACTGACATCGGCCACCTCCTTTCTCTCTTCTCCTTCCTCGCTCCACCACTCCAAAATTCATCTTACACTTGTTTCATTTCTCACTTTTTTTTTTCCAGATGTCAACCTCAGCCCAAGTGCTTTTATGGCACACATGATCAGGTTGCCCGGCTTCCGATCTGTACGTAGCTGCTCATATTCGTTTTGGGGTTTATTTCAAACCAGATGGGGTGATCTAGAGGTCTTCACGTTCTTCTCTTGCCCAGACTCAGGAAAACCTGCAAGGTCCAGAAGGTCTGGGGTTCAACCGAAAGGGGCAATAAAAGAGGAAGTTTGTTTGAAGCGTTCGAATTTATTACCAGAAAGAAATGTTTACAAAAAAGGAAAGGGTGGGGTTTAAAAGGAAGTTTAGAAACCTTATACTTGGTGATATGTATACCTATCCCACCCATAAAATGGCGCCTCATTTGTTAACCCTTCACATCCTGAAAGTTACATATGGCTCCTAAAGACAGGCTTTTTATCAGTACGCTCAATTAAAACACACAATTAGACCGGAAGATGGTCATGTGGTAGAAAAAGTCATAAGAAAATGTGGGAAAGAGAATCCCACCCCTATCCCTAATCTTGGCGTTTGCATCTTTAACCAGCACTGCTTGCAGTCTAGCGTTTTTTTTTTTTTTATTGTGGAATAACATGCCACTAGTATTTCAAAGTCAACATTGAAAAGTTCAATAAATGATAAACAGACAAACAAACAAACAAACTTTACATAAATCAGTGTTGCTCCAGTCGCATATTTTTCTTCACACCATAATGTAAATGTTTACGTAAACGAGCCAAAAACGTCCACTAGCAGCTACGTTAACCGACTAGCATCTACGTTAACCGACTAGCATCTACGTTAACCGACTAGCAGCTGCGTCAAACGACTAGAGTCTATGTTAACCGACTAGCAGCTGCGTTAAATGACTAGCCACTACATTAACGACTAGCAGCTGTGTTAACCGACTAGCAGCTGCGTTAAACGACTAGAGTCTATGTTAACCGACTAGCAGCTGCGTTAAATGACTAGAGTCTATGTTAACCGACTAGCAGCTGCGTTAAATGACTAGCCACTACATTAACGACTAGCAGCTGTGTTAACCGACTAGCAGCTGCGTTAACCGACTAGCAGCTACATTAACCGACTAGCAGCTGTGTTAACCGACTAGCAGCTGCGTTAACCGACCAGCAGTGGTGTTAACCGACTAGCAGCTGTGTTAACTGACTAACAGCTGTGTTAACCGACTAGCAGCTGTGTTAACCGACTAGCAGCTGTGTTAACCGACTAGCATCTACATTAACCGACTAGCAGCTGTGTTAACCGACTAGCAGCTGCGTTAACCGACCAGCAGTGGTGTTAACCGACTAGCAGCTGTGTTAACTGACTAGCAGCTGCGTTAAATGACTAGCCACTACATTAACGACTAGCAGCTGTGTTAACCGACTAGCAGCTGTGTTAACCGACTAGCATCTACATTAACCGACTAGCAGCTGTGTTAACCGACTAGCATCTACATTAACCGACTAGCAGCTGTGTTAACCGACTAGCAGCTGCGTTAACCGACTAGAGTCTATGTTAACCGACTAGCAGCTGCGTTAAACGACTAGCCAGCTTCGTTAACCGACCAGCAGCTGTGTTATCCGACTAGCAGCTGTGTTAACCGACTAGCATCTACATTAACCGACTAGCAGCTGTGTTAACCGACTAGCAGCTGTGTTAACCGACTAACAGCTGTGTTAACCGACTAGCAGCTGTGTTAACTGACTAGCAGCTGTGTTAACCGACTAGCAGCTGTGTTAACCGACTAGCATCTACATTAACCGACTAGCAGCTGTGTTAACCGAATAGCAGCTGCGTTAACCGACCAGCAGTGGTGTTAACCGACGAGCAACTGTGTTAACCGACCAGCAGCTGCGTTAACCGACTAGCAGCTACGTTAACTGACTAGCTGTGTAGTTTCTCGCCAACACTCCGAGGAGCAGCTTTAGGTCTGGATCTCCCGTGCTGTACGTTAGATGCAGAGTCACCTTCTGCTTCTGGTGTCAGGTTTCCGTACCTACTCAGGTTTATAATCCAGTCTGTGTCTCACATTTTCTTTCATTTCTTGAGTATGTCAGCGCTCCTGCAGGAGGCCTCGGCTTCGACGCGTACATCGAGTAGCCTTCATTTCCTTCATGCTGAACACTGCTCTATATTTCAGTCAGGATCTGCAGGCGGTTCCCACGAGCATGGCCGTGTTCTGCCTGGGGTCTCTGCAAAGACAGAAACACATGGCGGGAGTTACGGGGAACGAGCGCAGTAGTGCTGTCCGATGTGCTTAAACACTGTGTCGGAATTTAATTACCTAAAACGTTTCCCGGCGATTTCAAAGCGTTCCACAGCTCTGTGCATTAGCATGTGAAGTGAAACAGTTTAAACAGGAAAATGAAATAACAAATTCAATCAAACACCGTACTCAACACGTCAGCAGCGTGTACAGCTGTAAACACAAATAGAAATAAAACAGGGAGGAAGTGAAACTGGTTAAACAAGAATAACTGTAAGAGAAGGAGAAAGCTTCAGAGTAACTGGTTATAAAACCTCTTCTTCTTCTTCTTCTTCTTCTTCTCCTCCTTCCTCTCCTTCTTTTTCCTCTTCTTCTTCTCCTCCTCCTTCCTCTCCTTCTTCTTCTCCTTCTTCTTCCTCTTCTTCTCCTTCGTATTCTTCTGCTCCTTCTCATTCTTCTTCTCCTCCTTCTCCGTCTTCTTCTCCTTCACCTTCCTTCCCTTCTCCTTCTCCTTCTTCTTCTCCTTCTTCTTCTTCTTCTCCTTCCCATTCTTCTTCTCCTCCTTCTCCGTCTTCTTCTTCCTTCTTCCTTTTCTTCTTCCTCTTTTTCTTCTTCTTCTTCTTCTTCTCCTCCTTCCTCTCCTTCTTTTTCCTCTTCTTCTTCTCCTCCTCCTTCCTCTCCTTCTTCTTCTCCTTCTTCTTCTTCTTCTTCTTCTTCTCCTCCTCCTTCCTCTCCTTCTTCTTCTCCTTCTTCTACCTCTTCTTCTCCTCCTTCTTCTTCTTCTTCTTCTCCTCCTCCTTCCTCTCCTTCTTCTTCCTCTTCTTCTTCTCCTCCTCCTTCCTCTCCTTCTTCTTCTCCTTCTTCTTCCTCTTCTTCTCCTTCGTATTCTTCTGCTCCTTCTCATTCTTCTTCTCCTCCTTCTCCGTCTTCTTCTCCTTCACCTTCCTTCCCTTCTCCTTCTCCTTCTTCTTCTCCTTCTTCTTCTTCTTCTCCTTCCCATTCTTCTTCTCCTCCTTCTCCGTCTTCTTCTTCCTTCTTCCTTTTCTTCTTCCTCTTTTTCTTCTTCTTCTTCTTCTTCTCCTCCTTCCTCTCCTTCTTTTTCCTCTTCTTCTTCTCCTCCTCCTTCCTCTCCTTCTTCTTCTCCTTCTTCTTCTTCTTCTTCTTCTTCTCCTCCTCCTTCCTCTCCTTCTTCTTCTCCTTCTTCTACCTCTTCTTCTCCTCCTTCTTCTTCTTCTTCTTCTCCTCCTCCTTCCTCTCCTTCTTCTTCCTCTTCTTCTTCTCCTCCTCCTTCCTCTCCTTCTTCTTCTCCTTCTTCTTCCTCTTCTTCTCCTTCGTATTCTTCTGCTCCTTCTCATTCTTCTTCTCCTCCTTCTCCGTCTTCTTCTCCTTCACCTTCCTTCCCTTCTCCTTCTCCTTCTTCTTCTCCTTCTTCTTCTTCTTCTCCTTCCCATTCTTCTTCTCCTCCTTCTCCGTCTTCTTCTTCCTTCTTCCTTTTCTTCTTCCTCTTTTTCTTCTTCTCATTCTTGTTCTTCTCCTTGTTCTTCTTCCTCTTCTCCTTCTTCTTCTCCTTCTCATTCTTCTTCTTCTTCTCCTCCTCCTTCTCATTATTCTTCTCCTCCTTCTTCTTCTCCTTCTCCGTCGTCTTCTTCCTCATCTTCTTCTCCTTCTCATTCTTCTTCATCCCCTTCCTCTTCTCCTTCTACTTCTCCTTCTTTTTCTCCTCCTTCTCATTATTCTTCTCCTTCTTCTCCGTCTTCTTCTCGTCTTGCCCTACCTTTTCTTCTTCTTTCGTTCTCAGCAAGAGTTTTCTGTTCTTTCACAGTGCTATTTCTATAACAGTGTCCAGGCTTGGACAATAAAGAATAATATGAAGTAATGTTTTACGTGTGAGACGTACGAGCGTAAATTATATTTATCATCTGTAGCCGTGAGCCGAAAGGTGGCTGAAACGCTTTCTCTTGCCGAGGGTCTCCAACGTCCTGCCTTGCCTTCTGGGTTGAAAACAAACCAGCGCACTGAGGGGGTAAGCGAGACGAGTTTTTCCCCATCAGCATCATAAATCTGGAGAATATTCTGGAACAGACTCTGTGTTTTTGCATAGTAGTCCTAAATATCTGCCATCCGGCAAGTCTCCCTCAGAGGACGGGCGATAAATCAGAGAGCGGAATGTTTCTGCGATGTTAACAGTAGCTGAGCACGCCGTAAAAACACGAGGAGGAACAACTCAAAGAACCCTTTTTCTTCATCTTTCTTATTCTACATGTATCTGATTGTCATTTTTTTTCAGTACTGTCAGATCTTGAGTTTTCCTCCAGGCAGATCTACTCATCACAACAACGGTTTTCCCCCCAACTGTTCAACTATTCAGTCTGTCGTTCCATCTCTCTTGTTCAGCCCCAGTCTTTGTTCTATCCATCCTGCTCTGTGAAGCGCTGTTCTGTCACTGTGTCCCAGATTTTTCTTAAAGATAACGCTGTTTCATCTTCTCCAGTCCCATCTGGTAGAGGTTAGCGGCCATGTGGAAGCCATTGTGTCCCTCTGGATCCGCCGCTCGTCTGTGTGCCGAGACCTCTCATGGGCTGTGTCTCACCCTCTTTAACATTCCTTGCCCTCTCATTCTGTCTCATGCCCTCCTATTATCTCCACTGTCTGTCTGTCTCTCTCTCTCTCTCTCTCTCTCTCATTCTCTCACTCTCTCTCTTTCTCGCTCTATCTCTCTCTCCCTTTCTCTCTCTCATTCTCTCTCTCTCTTTCTCGCTCTCTCACTCTCTCTCTCTCTCTCTCACTCTCTCTCCCTGTTTCTCTTTCTCTCTCTCTCTCCCTCTCTCACTCTCTCTCTCTCTCTCTCTCTCTCTCTCTCTCTCTCTCCTCTCTCTCTCCCTCTCTCTGTCTCTCTCTCTTTCTCTCTCTCTCTCTCTCTCTCTCTCTCTCTCTGCTCATCTGTTCTCCCTGAGGCATTATTTTATTTTTTTATTTTGCAGTTTCAGACTCGGCTTCTTTCGAGGACAGTGGAGATGGTTTTTAGCATTGAAGGTCATGTTCTGTTTGCGTGGTCATTATCATTTTTTTTTTTTTTTTTGTCGAATACTCGATTCTAATTGGTCAGAAGATTGGTTCCTGTAGTAAAGGCACATCCACGGGAATTTCAATCAGTACAAAAATAAATAAATAATACGTTTTCCGTTATCTTCAGGACAAGAGTTTGCAAGTTTATGCTAAGCGCTGTCGACGAGGCGTTTTTTTTTCTTTTTTTCTTTTTGTTTTTTTTAATGTCTTGATTGATTTGAAGACAGAGGGAAAACAGATCGGCTGGTGAGAGAATGAGCTCTGTGACTTATAGCTGCTGTAACAGAAGACAACAGGAACTTAAATGTAGCTATAAAGGGATAAAAAAGCACAACGTGTTGTTCATGAATACATTAGAAACTAATTTCAGGACCTGCTGTTATATCGGGTAATTATCGACTTCGGGGTGGTAACGGTCCACTTCATCACACCACCCTCGTCGTTGATTATTTTCCTCTAACAGCTTGACACACAGTGTTAAATTCCTTCCTCGGTTCCGCTCGGTTTTCAGCCTGACTCTCAGTCTTTCTGTAGCTGGTAAAGAGTTTGGAGAGGAGAGGACGTGTGGTGTGGTGAATGAAAGTGGCCATGACGAAAGCCTGAATGATGTGCTGTTCTCTCTCTCTCTCTCTCTCTCTCTCTCTCTCTCTCTCTAATGTTCCCCCTCGTTCCATCTGCAGACCCTCAATCGTTTAAAACACTAAAACAGGCTGGATTATGTTTCCTGTCCATGTGGCTGATCCGCTGCCAAGATCTCACTCTCTTCACCACAACACACACACACACACACACACACACACTCCCTCCCTCCCTCTCTGTCTCTCTCTCTCTCTCTCTCTCTCACACACACTCAAGCACAAATCCGATTTCGAGTCCTTGTCGAGAGTCCACTGACAGCGCTGCAGCCAGATTTGTCCAGATGGAGGGAAGTGTTTACGCTGTTAAAGCATAAAATGCAGAAACATCCCGTGGATGATGTTGAGTAATGCTGCGCTGGTGACGCTGAAGGTGCTATATAAATCTGAGGAATTATTATCATTATTATTATTATTATTATTATTAATGCAACAAACATGTGCGGCTTCCAGCAGCCAATCACGTGAATCCAATCAATCCTGTCTTGCTTTTAAAGACGTATTTAGCCGTTTCACACAATCAGCCTTTAGTTCCGAGAACATTCAGTCTGTCAGGTTCTGAGAAGATTTTGGTGTAAGGTTTATAAATGTTTCTACATCATCATTGCAACGTGATTAGTTCACTTCTTCTTCTTCTATATTCAGCTTCTTCTGCCTTTCCTACTACCCTTCCACCTCCTCCGTCTTCTTCTTCTTCTTCTTTTCTTGTTCTTATTCCACTAATTTTATTTCTTATTCCTCTTTTTCTCTCTTTCCTCTCCTTATATATTTCTATACTTCCACCATATTGTTCTCCCACCTTCTTCTTCTGTTCTTCTTGCTCTTTTCCTCCATCATCTTCTTTGTCCACCTTTCTTTCTGTCTTTTTCTTTCTTAATTTCTGAACCATATTTCCTTCTCCTCCCCTCCTCCTCCTTATTCTTCCCTTCATTCCCCTATTTTCATTCTTTATTCTTCTTCTGTTCTTCTTGTTCTATTCCTCCATCAGTTTCTTTCTTTCTTTCTTTCTTTGTTTATTTATTTATTTTCTGCAGCATATCTTAACAGATGTCACAGATGGATGGTGTGTGTGTGTGTGTGTGTGTGCGCGCGCGTGCGCGCGTGTGTGTGCATGTGTTTGTTTGGTGGAAGAAGCCAGGAATGTTGATTAGTTTGCTTTAACGACGTTCCCGTTGCAGACGCTGTAATGATGTTGTAATGATGTGTAACTGCAGAGTAACTGCTGTTCCAGCTCCTCGGCTCACCTCTAACATGGCACACTTGCAGTTCACTCGATCAGCAGGATGTGCTGAGGGTCAGCCTTCCGTACATCAACACTGTGACCCAGGAGAACATCTGATGCCTGTTAGCCTGGGGGTTCCTGCAGAGCGAAGCCAGATCAGATGTTGATCACCCTTAATAATCTTCTCATGGCTTTAATTGTCTAAGTGTGACCTTTAACCCTCAGCCAACTCGAGTAACCGATAGCTGACAACTCTAATCCTGACTCCCTGATCACACAGTAGCCAAAACAATACATTAGAGGTGAAATCTGGAAAATGAAAGTGTTTGTTGTTGGTGACTAGAGTGATTTTTCTTTAGCATCTATAACGAAGCCACCGACTGGAATCAGAAACACGTTTACAGGCCACATGTGGTGGAAGGTGGAAAGTCAACCACCTTGTCAAAATCCCTGAGCCAGTAGTTTGGGATTTACTGTACCTCAGTCTGTTCAGCCTACCTCAAGATGAAACTTTGTATACTAACTTTTACATTTCCTCCATTTTCTCCCCAATTTATTCTCGGCCAGTTCCGACCCACCAGCCAGCTCTGTTATGATAATACAATAGCCTACGACCCTGGGACGGTGAAGGCTAACGTGTACTTCCTGAGAGTCACGTGATGCCAGACTTCTTTTTGACTCTTCTGCATAGACAAGCTCACAGACACCCACAATCGGTTAGTGTCACTGTGATTGACAGGAGATACAGTGTACGTCCCTCCCACCCAGCGAGCACGTCCGTTTTGGCTCTCTCAGCTCTGAGCCACAGGTGGCTGTGACATCGCCGTGTTTCGAACTGATACAGTACTGAATGTTAATGTGAAGAATCTACTTGTTTTTGACCCTCTTATTAGCGTCATAAAACAGATCAGTGATTCAAAAGTCACTTAAAAAAACGCACAGCTAAACATAGCTTTAGTAAAAAAATCAATCCCAATGAAAAGACAAGACATTATGAAAATATCACATGTGGAGTAAATGGTAATAAATATCACATGTGGAGTAAATGGACAGTGGTAGCTCAGTGGTTAAGGTGTTGGTCTACTGCTTACCGTTGTGTGTTCAAACCCCAGCACTGCCAAGCTGCCTTTGTTGGTCTCATGAGCAAGGCCCTTAACCCTCAACTGCTCAGCTGTATGAATGAGATAGGTGTAAGTTGATCTGGATAAGGGCATATTCCAAATATCATGCATGTAAATGTATGTAAATGAATCATGTTTAGATAAATAAATATATAAATAAAAAAAGAAAATCCACCAATAAGAGGAGGGCGTAGGATGAAGCCAAACATTCACGGCATTTGGCAGACGCCCTTATCCAGAGCGACTTACGTTTATCTCTTTTATACAACTTTTTGAATTGATTATGGGTTAAGGGCCTTGCTCAAGGGCCCACTAGTGGTAGCTTGGCAGTGCTGCGGCTTGAACTTCTGACCTTCTGATCAGTAACCCAGAGCCTTCAACCCCTGAGCCACCACTGATACACCAATGGTGATGATAAAACGTAAACAAACCAAGCTAATAGACACAAATTGTCTCGGCCATGGGATTTCGGATTAACGGCGTAATCAGAACGTAGTCATTTTCTCATTAAGGATCTTCATCATGTAATCTGACATTGAGAACACACTTTAGACAAGATTTCATCGGGATCCCATCGTACAGTGTATCGTGAGTAAGTAATAAATCTAGAACCAGGAGGCATGAATGGTTTGCTTGGTTTCTGTCTTGATATTTCTTTAACGCTTTCCATTATCACACGAGACGAAAGCCCAGGTCTCGTCTTTCTGCCTCGTGTTTCAGACAGCTTTCCTTTCTTTTTTTTCCTGCTTACACCTCCATTGCCACACAAGACTTGTTTGGATTTGAGCTGCAGCTAATTTAAGCAGTCACTCGGCTCTGCTCGGCAGCTGCGATGTGCTCTGAAGGTACGCGAGGACTTGTCAAACCCTGCAGTACACAACACAATACTACTAACTACTCCTCGACCCGACAGCCCTTCTAATATTCTTCCATTTTCTTGGGGTTAATTCTCCGACACTGATTTTAATTTGTCGTAAGGAAGAACTCTGTAAAAGCAGCAGCAGCTGATTGTGGAACGAACATACCACAGACGTTTTGTAATTAATTAATTAATTTGTATAGCGCTTTATACAATGGATATTGTCTCAAAGCAGCTTTACAGAAATATCATTTTTACATTTACATTTACAAGCGACTTACTAATGAGACACACTCACACACCAATGGTAGCAGAGCTGCATGCAAGGTGCTAGCTTGCCATCGGGGGCAACTTAGGGTTCAGTGTCTTGCCCAAGGACACTTCGGCATGGGATCACCCGGGCCGGGATTCGAACCACCAACCCTACGATTAGTGGATTAGTGGACAACCCGCTCTACCGACTGAGCCACAGCCGCCCACAGACGCTGAGTTTTGTGGGTTTTATTATTATTTTTTTTATGTAATTTGCCCGTAAGCAAAAAGCAAAAACAGAGAGAAAGAGAAAGCCTGGTATCCACAATCAGATTTGTTTTGTTTCCAAAACAGAACAGAAAAAGTGTTTTTTGGGTTTTTTTTGTGTGTGTGTGTGTGTGTGTGTGTGTGTGTGTGTGTGTGTGTGTGTGTCCAAGTTGCTTAACCTCCTACCGTTCCTCAGCGCTCATCATCAGGAACAGCTTTCTTGGCTTTGAGTCTGTAATATTCCTCCACAGAGAGATCAGGTCCCTTGGCTTGTTGTTTCTCTGAAACTCCTGCACATATATTTAGAACATGACTGTGCCAAAGAAGTTAATATCTCACCACTCGTTTTCACACCCACCTACACAAATGCATCTCAGACCCCCCCCTCCCAAAACACACACACACACACACACACACACACACATAAACACACACACACAAGAAACTGCGTTCACGCTGAGAGTTATGGTTTTCCTGGTCCACGCAGAGAACCCGAGTGAATAGGCCGCTCTGTCTACGCTCAGCTGTCAGGCTGTTTCCTCTCAGATGCTCCCTTAATGTAACTTTGATGGTTTTCCACATAATTCAGCTTGAAGCTTTGAGTTCTGCAAATTTTTCCATGTGCCCCACCACTCGACTCTCGCTGTTATTAAGCACTCGGTTTGGGTTGCACAGTCGGCCCACTGCAGATGCTCCAGATGTGCAGTTCTGCAGATGGTTTGATGAATCGTGGCATTTCTATGAAGTCATTTTAGTCGCAATGACCTACACCAAACTGTAACCATATCATATCCATGTGATGGTTTCCCAGTATGATTTCTTTATAAGTTTATGGGTTCTAGATTTCTCCAGGGGTTTCTACTTTGAGCCTTTCTCAACTAAAACTGTATATCTCTCTTTTTTTTTCTTCCAAAACCGAAGAACCAACCCTTACGCGTGCTAAACAGAACCTTATCTCTCTCTAAGAAGGTTATATTTCCAGAGTGCTGCACTCAGAGGGTTGCGCTTTTAGAAAAGATTCCTTGTGGGAAGCTAGAACAGTTAACCATCCAAAGAACCCTACACTCTTAGAAAGCACTCTAGAACCCTTCAAGGTTTGAAGTCGAACCCTTAAACAGAGGGTTTCACTTTCAATTAAAGGTACCTTTTTGGAAAGCTACACCTGTTAGCCATCCAGAGAACATTGCACTCTTAGACAACTCTTTGGTTATCCCTCTAGGAGAAGCCTTCGAGATTATCTGGTGAGTGTTGGAATGTAGGGAGGATTTCAGAATGGAGATGCTGTGCATTTCTCAGTAACATGGCAGTGTCTCATTACTGCAGGCTTTCAGAAAGAGCTTACAGAGATGGAGAGAGAGAGGGGGAAAAAAACACGTTTATGAAGGCTTCATGATGTACATCCATTTCCTGTCTGCACTCTAAATGCAGTCCTGTACAGGTAAAAACTGTCATCCCTGAGTGTGCTTTTGTTTCCAATAAATTGATTTATACTGAATGCACTTCAGGACTATTGTGGCTTTTTTGATAGCTACATAGCTACCAATGAGGTTACAAGCAACAAGCAAATATGTAAACATGCATAGTCGAGGTTTTAAAAGCTTCTCAATGCTCTTACTGTAGTGTGTAGACCATGGCCATGGCCCTACATAGTTTCACACTGGGCATTCGTATCCATTTGCACAACTGGAAAAAAAACGATATAAAGTTTGGGACATGGTTAGCGTTCGTACCTTGTCATACAAATGTATATGTTCTTTGATTTCATCTAAATAAATGCTCTGCCCTTGTCTAGATGTCTCTTGACACGTCTTGACTGTTTGTGTTACCGAACATCCTGATCACTTTAGGCTAACTAAGCATAGTATCATATATTCTGTTTCTGCCTCCGTTTAGTTTGTCACGCACTGTTTATTTCCACACAGCTGAGATATGCTGTAATGTTTACACCAGCTCCAGATGCTTAACATTGTCAGTCCCCCTGTAGCTACGGCTGCTATCCTTACACGCACCCAAGCAAACACACTTCTTAGATTAAACAGATGACCTCATCCGTCAGGACAGGGGCTGCACGCTCTTTGTTTTTATTTATTATTTCTTTCTCTTTTTTTGAAAGTATTGAGACCTTCAAATCTTTTGATTGGTCTGTCTTGCATGCAGGAAGAGTCGTACAGTGCTTCCTCACCATGTCTGTGCTGTGAGTTTGCGTAGTGTACAGAACAGGGTTACCACACCATGTCCCAAGGGTTCTCTATGAAATGGAAAATAAACTCACCAGGAAAAGGAGGATCAGGGACCAAAACCAAAAAAATATGAACAAAAACTAGAAAGCCAGACCTGGTAAACATCCACATAGGTTCTTTGGTTGTCCCTTTTTTTTTTTTTAGAGAAGTTTCGGGAGTTTCTGGGTGGGAGAAAATTCCTTTTAGATCCTCTTTGGAAAATTAGAACTGTTAACCATCCAAACAATGCTACGTTCTTGGAACATTTAGATGCCTTAATGGTCTACTGTAGAACCCTACAACAGAGGGTTTCACTTTTAGAAAACATTCCTAGGAGAAACTCTGACAAGCTAGAGACGTTAACCTTCTTAAGAACATACACTCTTTGCATTAGAAGTTCCTGGGTTGTCCATGGTTGTCCATTTGGATGAATCCTATGTCTCTATGCCAATACATGACATTTACATGTTTTACAATTAAAACCCTTCAAATGAGGGGTCCACCTACCGCTTACTCCTTTTTCAGGGTCACGGGGAACCTGGAGCCTATCCCAGGAAGCATCGGGTACAAGGCAGGGTACACCCAGGGTGACAGTTCATCACAGGGCACAATCACTACAGACACTTTGGACATGCCAATCAGCCTAGCATGCATGTCTTTTGGACTGGAGAACCCGGAGGAAACCCCGAATGCACAGGGAGAACATACAAACTCCGCACACACATGGCCCTGGCGGAACTCGAACCCCAGACCCTGGAGGTGTGAGGCCAACGTGCTAACCACTAAGCCACCATGCGCGCCAAATGAGGGGTTCACTCATCGAAAAGGCTCCCAGGAGGACCTTTTTCGAAAACTAGACTCATTAATTCCAAAGAACCCTATGCACTTAAATAAATTAAGCATTACATTTATTCATTTAGCAGACACTTTTATCCAAAGCGACTTACAAATGAGAGCACATTCACACACCAATGGTAGCAGAGCTGCCATGCAAGGCGCTAGCTTGCCATCGGAGGCAACTTAGGGTTCAGTGTCTTGCCCAAGGACACTTCGGCATGGGATCACCCGGGCCGGGATTCGAACCGCCAACCCCACGATTAGTGGATTAGTGGACAACCCACTCTACCGACTGAGCCACAGCCGCCCTGCATAAGCATCTTATAGGTTCCTATAAGAACCTATATGGGGCGGCTGTGGCTCAGTCGGTAAAGCGGGTTGTCCTCTAATCCACTAACCGTGGGGTTGGCGGTTCGAATCCCGGCCCGGGTGATCCCATGCCGAAGTGTCATTGGGCAAGACACTGAACCCTAAGTTGCCCCCGATGGCAAGCTAGCACCTTGCATGGCAGCTCTGCTACCATTGGTGTGTGAGTGTGCGCTCATTTGTAAGTCGCTTTGGATAAAAGCGTCTGCTAAATGAATAAATGTAAATGTAAATGTTCCTGGGTTGCCTCTCTGGATGAATCCTTAAAGGCTCTGTGTAGAACCCTTCACCTGAGGGGTTCACTTCAAAAGGTTCCCAGTATCTCTTTGGGATACTGGAACTATTAACCATCCACATAACTCTTTGGGTTCTTTAGTTGCCCATCTGGGGGAACACCTAATGGGTTTACGGAGAACCATACAAGAGGGAATTGGTGTAAAGCATGCAGAGATGGTTCTCGGTGTCTGCTGAGATTTACAGAATGCCTACAAGTGCTCGCATAAGTATTCACCCCTTCCTGAGCTTTTCCACATTTTGAAGGAACTGAAATGGAATTAGCAAGGCCTTATTTGATTGACAGTGGAGCTGCTTTACTAGTTTTAATCATTACAGTGGATAGGTAAGTAAGGAACGATATATAAATGCCCCCTTTCTAATCTGTGCACTCTCCATTGTCTTTTATTCAAGAAAGTCTTGTTTCCAGAAGTTGGAGAAAAAAAAAAAACTGAGTGCAAAAGGGGTCACATCTGGGACCGATTACATTCATGGTTTTACATTCATTTTTCGTGTTCAGTTCCTCGTCCAAATCGGTTATTGCACTATTTTAATCCCAGTGCCCTGACTTTATTCATGACTCTGCATATTTTACCAGTGACACTGGTGCTTAGCAATACAGAGACATTCTTGTCTGGAGCAAAAAGGCATTTTGGGAGTCAACTCATAATCTGAATCCCAGATCGCCAGACCAGTATGACTATCGATTCAGTGGGTTCATACGGAGGTCACTCTATGGCTGCCATGTAGTCTTTATTTAAGTCTGTGTTGTTTTGACTAGCATGCATTTCAGAACGTCACCGCATTCTCTTGTCCTTTTGTCCTCCTTCAACCCTTCACAGGGGTGAGCGCTGTCCTAATGGAAACGGTCCAAGCCCAAAATCTCCCTGTACAAGAGCCAGCATTGGGTTTTGATGTTCTCATGAGCAAATCCCCAGTCCTCTGTTGGCTCCAGTGGAATATAGCAGGAGACCTCTTTGGATGCTTGGAGAAATCTTTTCATTTCCTCTGAACAGATCTCATTTGATGAAGCAACCCTAGTCTGTGTGTGTGGTATTCCATCTTCATTTTTATTAGTGTTCAAGCCACAGTGAGGAAGATCTCATTTTGATTTGACATTTGCTTGAGTCTGGTTTTAATTTTGCTGCAGAGCTACCAGAGACAATCCTGGGAGAACTGATGCTTATCCTTGAGTATGAGCAAGGCTAGAGGTCGATATCTGTTTCCTTTCTGTAACAACATGCGAGAAGAAAGGGTGCATTTGTTAGATAATTGTTGCTAATCCTTGCTAATACAACTTGCCGTGCTTTGATACTTGGCAGTTGGTTAAAGCTAAAGTTAGGAAGAAGACCAGAAATGATCCTTCGTGGCGCCTGATCTGCAAATCTTCCTTGGTGTATTTAAAGTGGCCCTGAAATGAAAATTGGTGTTCTTCATGTACCTGTCCTGAGAGACATTCTCCTTTTTCTATCACTTCCAGCAACATGCTAATACTTTTTGTTGATCAATCCTGTACTAGTTTTGTGTCTAAAATTGAATGCCCTCTAGAATGTATAAGTCCCCTGGGGACGTGACTTCCTCTTCAGCAGCAGCAGCTTGTTTGCTTGGTTCATTATTGTGTTTTCACACACCATTCCCTTTTTCAAGCATCATTTTTAATTGAGAATTAGTAGTTGGACTTTATTCATTTGGATGAGGGTGGAATTTGTTCAGGGTGGGCTTGATGGCTTAGTGGTTAGCATACTTGCCTCGCACATCTGGGGCTGAGGGTTTGAATCCCGACTCCGCCCTGTGTGTGCGGAGATTGCATGTTCTCCCATGCTTTGTGGGTTACCTATGGGTTTCCTCCCCCAGTCCAAAGACATGTGATGTAGTCAAATTGGCATTTCCAAATTGTCTGTAGTGTGTGAATGGGTGTGAGAATGTATGTGTGTGCACGATTGTGCCTTGCGATTGGTTGGCACCCCGTCCAGGGTGTCCCCTGCCTTGTTTCCAGAGTTCCCTGGGATAGGCTGTAGTCCCCCTGCAACACTGTGTATCGAAAATGGATGGATTTTGGTTTTGGATTGGTAGTTCTGACCATTTCTGAGGAGTCCTTTAGCTATTTGGAGTTGTACAATCCTGGAATTTTGCTACTTCAGACTGATTGAAAACCTCTTTGCGATTGTCTCCCGGTGACGACCCTGTGGCTCCCATCTATCACAATAACTACAAAAGCACATGGCAACGTATCGTCTAGGATATCGTCCTGGTTAAAGTGTGGGTGAAGTCAGCTTGGTCGCGCTCTGTATTCCATTACTGTCCGCAGTGGTTTGGCGCGTCTTAAATGCTGTTTGCCTTTTTCTGTGTAAATCATTCGAACACATCAGCATGTAATCAAATCACAGACATTTCACAGGGACGGTAACGTTCTATTAGAACAAAAACGCTACAAATATGGCAGTATAATGAGTAAGACACACGGTGCACCTTGCATGCGCCTCGATGCCACAACAAGGTCTTACTTTATTAGCTATTAATAGCTTCTGTAACACTGTAAGCCCTCTCCCTCCCTTCTCTCTCGTCTCAGTAATCTCTTCTTCTCAGAGAGGAGAGGAGAGGTGAAGTGGAGGAATGCTGCTTTAATGAGAGCAGTGGGAGGGAGCGTGATCCCTCTGTGAGTGAGTCTATAAACGCCGGATTGCTCCATGAGATATACACCAGAGCATAGCAACAAACAGCACACACACACACACACACACACACACAGCCTGACAGATGAGGTATGCGAGAGTGGACACAAAACAGGAGGGTTCTTAACAAAGACCTGTCCATCGTTCTCCGCCGCAGTGTGACATGCAGCTTATCTATGCTGATGCTCGGATCACTTTCGCGCTTCTCATTAGATAAAGAGCGCGATTTTACAACTCTCATATCTCACCTGGTGTGGAATGTCTGCTAGTGCTGTCTGAACAAATGTTCGACTACTGTTTGAATAAAGGCTTTTATATCTCTGCTGCTGTGGATGGTCCTTAAAGATCTGACCTTCCCAAATACAGTTCAACCAAAGTCCTACCCTTCAGCGTCTAATCTCACCTGGATATCGTAAGCCTGTAGATCAGAGTTCTTCGCTTGTGACGATCTCTATTGTGAAAAGCACGATATATAAAATTCATTGTTTAAAATCCAAATCTCTCATTGTATTGATCAAAGCAAGTGTTTCCTGAACTTTGTAACGAAATGAATAAATTAATCCCATTAATGGGACTGAGACTCCCTCGTAAAGAGCTTATCTAGTTTCAAGTGAAACCATGCAGTTATTTATAAACCTGAAGTTTATATGAATGGAGAAATAGAGATAAGCCGAGCTGTAGGGTCGATTTTCCTCGCCGATTCCGTAGAACACTTTCAAGTTGACAGAGATTTGGCTTTAAGGTAACTGTGGGAGAGCTGAATCCACTGTGCAGTTACAAGCGGCAGAAAGTGGGATCTTATGGCCAATTAAGTGCTTAAAGGCTCGAAGGAATTTATAGGCAGTCAGGAGTTCAGGTTACGCTTCACTTTGATCTGAGACAGACGATCGTCAGCGAGATGGGAGAGATTGGAGCAGGACCAGGAAAGCTTGAGGAAATGCTGTGAATAATTTAAAAAGAAAAAAGACATCTGTGTGTGTGTGTGTGTGTGTGTGTGTGTGTGTGTGTGTGTGTGTGAGTGTGTGTGCGCGAATGCAAATTAGACATCCTGTTGTTTTTATTGTGTTAGTAGATTTTTCAGTTTTGCTGTAAAAATTTGACAGGACGTTATCTCATCTCGACAGAGTGTGAAGTCAAGTGTTCAGTTAAAACAAGTAAATAAGTAAATAAATAAATAATTAGCCGGGTTTAAGAGAGTCTCTTAAGAAAGAAAATAGCGAAAACGCATACCCGAATGTTTAAATAAGGAGGCGTAAATCTCACATGCCTTATACAGAAGCTAAATACGTAGTCCGGGTGGAAATGTTCATCTTATTTCATAAATTGTGTTTGAAAGTTTTGTTAAGATTCAGTTTCACGTGTTGTAGAGCCAAGAGTTGGCTCCGGGTTGGTGTAAGTGCGGCTTTTCCTGTAAACTCTCCAAGAAACAGTAGCTCAGACCAAAAAAAATATATATATAAATAAATAAATAAATGGGGGAAGAAAAAAAGAAAAAAAAAAGTGTTACTGAAACGGTGCCAGTGTGTAATGCGGAACCGTTCCATGCGTTTCCACAGGAAAGCCTTACAGAATCTCCCCTTCAGAACCAACATGCGGTGAACGGAGAACATTTTAGAATTGTTTCACTGGTCAACTTGAGAACAACTTGAACATCCGGTGTTATTTACATACAGTACCTGCTATTAAAACAGTAACTCAATTATTAAAACTTCATATCTCATTAACGAATCCACCTTCTTACCTGAACTGAATCGACCGATCTACCAGCTACAAACTCTAAAATGTCTCTAATTCAATGTCTGTCTCTGTCTCTGCAGTTCTCCGTGATGAATTCAGGCAGAACCCCAGCGATGTGATGGTGGCTGCTGGAGAACCGGCAGTGATGGAGTGCCAGCCTCCTCGCGGACACCCAGAACCCACCATCTCCTGGAAGAAAGATGGCGTGAACGTAGACGACAGAGATGAACGTATAACAGTGAGTGGTGTATTTATTTGTATACGTCAGAGACCATTTAGACTCCTAGGTTTATATTTCGGTTTAGATCCTCGACAGCAATAAATCTGGCACCTTTAAACTTTCCGTCTTTTCTAATTTCCCCAAAGTGTTGTTCAAGTTTCCAAAACGTCCAGCTAACACAAAACGCCAGTTTGCGTTACAAATGGTCACGGTCTTACGAAAGCATTTCACCTTTATTAGCGTTCCTCTAATGAGCACGTCGATTACACTGCATACACGTGAAGTCATCCCAGTGACTTTGGTCATCAGTTCTGCTAGTTCTGGCTAGCTAGTGTCTCATTAGCTTTACGAGATGAACAAGTTCAGAGTATGACCATGCCAACATTCGCCTACTTATACTACACACTAAAAGATCTACTCTTTCTGGGGAAGAAAAACTTCATACTTTAAAGTGTGTAGCAAAAGACTATGCAATTTCTGGGACACGTCGCGTAACGGAAGAGAACGTCGTTGCCTAGTTACGTGCACCGTCACCGTAAACAAACTCCTCGCTGCATTTCAGCTTCATTCATGGTCATTCATTATTCCATATATAATTGATACTATATCATTTAATTGTCCGTTTTATTAGGCTCTCTACGTCTGACCCTGCAAGATAAGCATGGTACTCATTTTACACAGCATCCAACCATTAATCTTACGTGACGTAGGTTGGTTAGTGGTTAGTGCTTAACATTTTAAGCTCGTGTGCGAGCCGTACTGTTATACAGGAATAATGTACTGACCAATCAGATTAGTGGAATATTATTTGTTTGTTTGTTTTTACTTTTCATCCTCGATGTGTGTTTTGTGTGCCTTTCTCAGGAACAATGGAAACTTTGTGTATTATGCTTAATTTTTTCTTTAAGTACAGTGAAGTTATGGCCTGTTTTAATGAAATGCTTAATCCATGTTAACTTGGCTGTTTTTTTTTCCTCGTTAAGACATTTTTAGATGTGGCACTATTGTTCTGCTGTCACTCTGTGAGCCATCGTAGTAAATGCCACTGGGTGTGAAAATAACTTGTGATATGCCACATCGCCCACCGCTATTCCCTTAAATACCTTATACATGACGTTATTTATTATACTTGTGTCACCGGCCAGATCTGTTGTTCTAACCTTTCCAGCAGGAATATAACGGAAACGTTCGTGAAATCTTAACATTCTCGCCAGTGACCCATGAATAAACCAGAATAAATTAATCTTTCGTTAAAAAAGAAAATTGATGAATACTCTTCCAACATCCAAGATCTATTGGAAAAGAAAAAAAAAGTTTCAGGAGTGTGAAGTAAAGTCGTGTTTCATTCTAACAGATGGTGGAACGGTCCTGCGCCGTTTCTCTAGCGCCGTGTCTCAGCGTGTTTAAGTGGTCTGGTAGTCGAGCTTGTTGTAAAAAGAATGAATAGGACGTATTCATCAGGAGTAAAAGTTGGCCGTAGCAACACACCGTGGTCTGAAAAGTGTCTGTGCTGATGAAGTGCAGGGGTTGAACCTGGGCCACCAATTAGTTTCTTTTTAATTAAGAGTAAGCGGAGTAGAGGAGCGAGGATGAATTCATCTCTCTTCCTTCTCTTATACACAGAGAGAGAGAGAGAGAGAGAGGAAGACGCAGAGACCTTGACGATGTAGAGGTTCTATTCATTTATTTATACAGGATTAAGAAAGAGCTCCAGGGCGTGTTAACTTTTAATCAGACTGCTGGCAGAACGAGTTGAAGATTCAGTTCGACACTTAACGGATAAACACGGCGGATTTAGAGAAGCTCAGAGTTCCTAAACGAGACTGACGTTAGGATTAGTTACAATTTGCACGTCTTATCTTAATGACTCGGGTGAATGTTGTTGGGCCGGTTGTTAAAGAGTGTGTATCAGGTGAGTGTGTGTCTTTTGTTACGCAGCCAGGTGTGAACACATGATACGTACACGGACCACGCGATCGGCCTAGAAAGTTGTTCATCTTTCCCGCCAAAAAACTGCAAGCTGCGGATCACAAGTTTATATTATTGCGCTGGTTCTAATATGTTAGGCTGAAGAGTAACAGCCTCATGCTGTTTAATCCGGTCGAACAAGCAGTAACGCAACGACACTTCAAAACCCTCTCCAGCACGACTGGAGGCCTTAAATAACCCCCCCCCCCCCTCATTTCCTCCTGCTTCATCCCTCTTCACTCCCGTCTTTTATTTAACAGCTTTTATTTTGCAACATTAATATCAAACACGACACGCAGGGCTCACGATGGCTTCCGCTCGAGAACTGTCCCGTCCTGTTCGGTCCGGTCCGAGCACAACGATTGTGGTTCGCGCGTTGATAATGCATTCGTAAATCATTTTTAAAAAGAAACAAGTTGCTGTACTTGTCATGGCTTGAACACTTACTATTACAAGAAATCCAAAATGGACGACTGAAAAGATGTTAAATAATATACATAAATAATATTTTGAATCGTATCCCTGTTGAAAAAACAACAACAATAATTTGTAATGTTTTAATGGACACACACACACACACACACACACACACACATACACACACACACACACACACACACACACAAGCATACTATTAGGCTGCATGTCAGGTTTAATTACATTATGACTACATCAATAATAATAATAACGGTGGCTTAGTGGTTAGCACGTCCGCCTCACACCTCCAGGGTCCGGGGTTCGAGTCCCGCCAGGGCCATGTGTGTGTGGAGTTTGCATGTTCTCCCCGTGTGTCAGGGGCTTCCTCCGGGTACTCCGGTTTCCTCCCCCAGTCCAAAGACATGCATGGTAGGCTGATTGGTGTGTCTAAAGTGTATGTAGTGTGTGAGTGTATATGTGATTGTGCCCTGCGATGGACTGGCACCCTGTTCAGGGTGTACCCTGCCTTGTGCCCCATGCTCCCTGGGATAGGCTCCAGGTTCCCCGTGACCCTGAAAAGGAGTAAGCGGTTGAAGATGGATGGATAATAATACCTTTTATTTATAATGTGCTTTTCTTACACTCAAAGCGCAAGATTGCGTAAACATATAACATACAGCAGCACCCACACATAAAACTAATATTAATAAATATGAAAAGACTACCTTAAATAAATGAGTCTTAAGTAACGTCTTAAAACAATCCGAGGTCCATCTCTGAGGGACGTGCATCTTTCAGAACATCAAATCGTGACACTTTGCCATGTCTTTAGGTCACGGTTTCTAGTTATCTGGATGATATTTTTATTTCCTGGCCCGAGCTTAGTCGCTTTTCAGTGCTGGAGACATCAGAGCGCCGTTTCACACTCGAGCGAGACACGATACGATACGGCGAGACACGAAGCAAACCCACATGCTGACCTGCTGAAGTGCAGGTGGGTAGGAGGGCCATGCTGTCACACACTGCTCCCACCCTCACTGAGTCTCAACGTGTGGTCCCTCTAATACACAGATCGCTTTCAAGGCTGGTGTGTGTGTGTGTGTGTGTGAGTGTGTGTGTGTGTGTGTGTGTGCTTCATTCAGGTAAAGGAGTGCCCTCATGAGTGCTTCAGAACAAAGAAGTGCTCTTTGACCTGTAATCAGATCCTTGGGAATATATAAGCTCATGCATACTCACACACATGCGAGAAATAAAACACTGTGTCATGTTGTTTGAGGAAAAGCATCGAGAACGAGGCAGCCTGATGGCACCGAGTTACTGTTAACACCCGGGAGTTTATTGTTTTCCTACAACAGCACATCCCAGATCGCTGACGCTACGTCAACTGATGATTACGGGGTTTTTTTTCCATTTATTAATTCATTAACGAGTAACTCGGTGCACTTGTTATCCATTTACAGTTACATTTCACGTTGTGGGACGTCTGTGAAGTTCCTGTTCGTCCACTCTCAAATCGAATAAGACGCAACTCGTCACGTGACCAAGAAACGTGAAAAGTTACAACTTCAGCATCTGCCTGCAGCGAAGCGCTGACACTGGAGACTCCTTCCTTAAATGTTCAATAAAGATATTTCTCCTTCCGGAAATCTTCCGACAGACGTTTTTAATCTCTTGCGGTGTTATCATACGATCCGCTGTGCAAGTCCGTGTGAACGAGGTGTTGCTATAGAAACGGGGACGTATTTGAAAACGAATCAACAATCCAGAATTCGACAACACTCATTACATTTACATTTATACATTTAGCAGACGTTTTTATCCAAAGCGACTTCCAAATGAGACACACCCACACACCCACACACCAATGGTAGCAGAGCTGCATGCAAGGTGCTAGCTTGCCATCGGGGGCAACTTAGGGTTCAGTGTCTTGCCCAAGGACACTTCGGCATGGGATCACCCGGGCCGGGATTCGAATCACCAACCCTACGATTAGTGGATTAGTGGACAACCCGCTCTACCGACTGAGACACAGCCGCCCTAATAACATTCAATAATTTAATAATCTTACTTTAATCTTCAGAATTGAGTTCATGTTCCTGTTCATCAGAGTAATGTGTTTTCTGTTTATGAGACCAGTGACACAACTTGATGAAATGGAGAGAACAACGTTTGTATTTGCATTTCCTTCGGAATTGTGGAATAAATTATTATTCATTTAAAAGAAGGTATAAAAGGCACCTTACAGTATATATTTACAGTACCTCACAAAAGTGAGTACACCCCTCACATTTGTGTAAATATGTG
>JAFFST010045570.1:0-10854 GCA_022414735.1 Noturus placidus
ACACCTCTCAGAAAGAAATGCAGAAGGAAATAAACCACCGCTCAGATGGTGGAAAGCGTTTGAGTAAACGGATTCTTCTCAAAAGACATCAAGATAGTCAAACAGGAGAGAACCCATATCACTGCTCACAGTGTGAAATGAGTTTTAATCAAAAGGTTGATCTTCAGCTGCATCAGCGCATTCACAAACAACAGAAGCTCTATCACTGCTCACAGTGTGAGAAAAGTTTTACTGCTCAGAGTAATCTCCGACAACATCAGCGCATCCACACAGGAGAAAAGCCGTATCAATGCTCACAGTGTGGGAAATGTTTTACTCAACAGGGTCATCTCCAACGACATCAGCACATTCACGAACGACAGAAGCTCCATCACTGCTCACAGTGTGGGAAAAGTTTTACTACTCAGAGTAATCTCCAACAACATCAGCGCATTCACACAGGAGAGAAGCTGTATCACTGCTCACAGTGTGGAAAATATTTAACTACTCAGGGTAATCTCCAAAAACATCAGCGCATCCACACAGGAGAGAAGCTCTATCACTGCTCACAGTGTGGGAAAAGTTTTACTACTCAGGGTAATCTCCGACAACATCAGCGCATTCACACAGGAGAGAAGCCGTATCACTGCTCACAGTGTGGGACATGTTTTACTACTCTGAGTCATCTCCGACAACATCAGAGCATTCACACAGGAGAGAAGCCATATCACTGCTCACAGTGTGAGAAGAGTTTCTCTCAACATGGTACATTCCAACGACATCAGCGAATTCACACAGGAGAGAAACCGTATCACTGCTCACAGTGTGGGAAATGTTTTACTGATCAGAGTCGTCTCCAAAGACATCAGCGCATTCACACAGGAGAGAAGCCGTATCACTGCTCTCAGTGTGGAAAGCGTTTTACTGATCAGAGTAATCTCCGACAACATCAGCACACTCACAGAGAAGAGAAGCCATATTACTGTTCACAGTGCGGGAAGAGTTTCTCTCAACATAGACGTCTCCAAGTCCACCAGTGCATTCACACTGGAGAGTAGTTTTAAGACCCAAAAGTACACTAACCAAACCATTATATTATTTTAATAACTTGTCAAAAGCAATAACATTTCCTTAAATTATGTTTATAAACTGTATTTTTGCCTTCTCAATTTTCTGTTGAAGCCAAAGTATGTAATGTTACTGTAATGATTATTGTTATTTATATTTACTTATTTTGTTTGCTTTCTTCTTAAATAGTCATAACATTACTGTATAACTCCTGAACAGATGATTTATATGCAAAATTGTCAGTGAAGTAACTAGTGGAGGATAAGAATAAAGCAGAGCCAACCAGAGGGAGGTCCCTAAGACACCATGAACTGCTATAGTCACTAAATGCATATACATAGCAATAAAGTGGAAATTGTGCAAACATCTCAGGCCACCAGAACACATTTTGCCCATGCTCAACTTCCTCTACCCATTTGAATATAGAATGCCAGTCTAAATGGAAGGTTGTTCCATAACTGTGAGGCTTTGTAAGAGGAAGCTCTGCCCCTTGCTGTAGCCTTCACTATTTAAGATACCAATAAATAGCCGGCACCTTTTGATCGATGTAGTCATTGCAGATTATAAAAGACCAGAAGTTCACTCCGGTACTGCAATGCATGACCATTAAGTGCTTCATAGATCAGTAGTATTATTTTATAATAAATGTAAAATTTGATTAAGAGCCAATGCACTGTGGATAAGATAGGGCTGATCTGGTTATATATATCTTCTGCATATAGTAAGGACTCTTGCTACTGTGTTCTGGACTTACTGGAGCTTGTTTCTGCATATACTCGAACATCCAGATCCCAAGGCATTATAATCATGATTTAGTTTACCCAGAAGTAGCATGTTGTATCTGAAATGACTAGGGGTGCTGAGTGCCTTTTCAAATAGTCAAACAATTGTTCTATACTTGCTGCTCAAATAAAGCAACGACCATGGCAGGTGAGAGAAGCAAAATTATAGTTTTATTGTTCTGATAGCAGCATGAGATCCAAACAGTGAGACCTCCCAAATTGATCTGATCTGTGATCTGTACACATTGTTTCTTCCCCTTTTATACAGTTCAGAGTCTCTGATCTATGCCCCTTTTCCAAATTCCACCGATTCTTGTAGTAAATCCCATTATGTTCTGTTTTTCTCCTCTTGAAATCCCCATAAAATACTTTATCATTATTTGGAAAACCTTTAAGATCTACATTAAATTTTTGGAAATACCCTTAGAATCTGTTGACCGTTGTGCTGTAAGGACCTAACACTTTGTGCTGTATTGGTTTTCCTGGGACATACTCTTATATTGGAACATATTCCTTTTGTAATTCCCTCTAAGCACAGGCAGACACAAGTGGTTTTCTTGCTACTGGTTTATAAATGTCCTCGCTCTAAATCCACTGTGAAAACCAGTAAAACAACATTGACGAGAAAATATAGAAACAATGTTAGCTTAATAGTGTTAACACGGGGCGGCTGTGGATCAGGTGGTAGAGCGGGTTGTCCCCTAATCGTAGCGTTGGAGGTTCTATTCCTGGCCTGGATGACTCCACATGCCGAAGTGTCCTTGGACAAGACACTGAACCCCAAGTTGCTCCCGATGGCAAGTTAGCGCCCTGCGTGGCAGCTCTGCTATCATTGGTGTTTGAATGGGTGAATGAGACACAGTGAAAAGTGCTTTGGATAGAAGTGCGCCATTTAACATAAGCAATAACATGCACAGCATGTTGAATAACATTTACCAAAGTGAAATGCAGACGAACAAAATAAATACCTTGTTGGCTGCATGCTGCAAAGAAAGGGAAGTCTTTAACTCTTCAGAGGTAAACTTAAAACTGCTCACATCAAGGTCTCCTTTTGTCAGTATGAAATTCTTCACCGGAACACACACGTGTCCATGCTATCTGCTGCGTGCTAGTGTTGCAACAGTACAACTCATTCTAGAGCATCCCAATGAAACTTGTAAGTGACTTCAAAATAAAAGCATAAAGAACAGCTGTTACTTAAGAACAATGGGAAATATACAATTACAAAATGTCATTGCAACAACAATTACACCTTTATTATAAGTGAGTTGCTACTTCATCTAATGACTATTGTATGTGATTGTTTTATGTTGTTAAAATGCATGCTTATATTACTTTTTGCATTATTTCTTTGTCCGACAAATATGAGTTTATTCAGGTATTCCAGCAGGTTCAGGTATTGTTACCTCCGCAGAGAATGAATCATCTGTGGGTGTCGTCAATGCATCAGGGGCTCTTACGTCACTGCTTAAAGTGTTTAGCAGAGAACTGTGCACTGGTCACCTGTCGGTGTGCTTGTTTTTCTTTCCTTTTTCAAGTCTGTTCCTATGTTCTATGAGGCCATCCCTGTTGCGGGTCATCTGGGTCACTTTTTCAAAGTCTATCTCCCTGTTTTCAGGACTCGACCACAGCAGATCAGGGGGTATGTCGTCTTCCTTCCCTCTTTCATTAGGGTCTAGGAGTCTTCCTTTCCCTACATAGGACACTCCATTAGTATTTCATGTGGAGTTAGAAGAGTAATACGGTTTTTCATCAAAGCCAATGGTAGTGCTTGAACCAGTTAATTTTTGAACTCTCGCAAATTTTCATAACTTTCTGCTTTATTGTTCCATTTGCACTTTCCACCATACCTTGGGATTGAGGGTGATCTACACATCCCAGCATATGCTCCATACACAAGGCTTTTGCTACGGCATCTATTGCTAAGTTAACAAAGTGTCTGCCATTGTCTGAACTGAGGAAATCTTGGACTGTGGTATAACCTCCCTGCACAGAAACTTGGCCATGGTCAACACATCTTGGTTGGCTGTTGCTACTGACTCATCAATGAGTAAAGCGATCCTCTACCACCAAAGTGTATCTTTTGCCCTGATTCCTATTGTTGCCTCCCATATCTATGAAATCCATTATTAGATGCCTGAGCGTACCCCTAGGTTCTGGAACATGCACAGTTGAAACGGTGAAAACGTTTGTGGGCATTACTGCGAATGCATGTTTCACATTGATTTACTGCCTAATTGATCATACTGGCTAAATAAGGGGACCACAGAACTTTCTCAATTATCTTCAATGCCCCCCCCCTCTATTGGCATGATCTATGCCATGTGCCTCTTTTATAAGCAATGGAAGTAGGCTTGAATGAGACCACACATACTCCATCTATACTTCACCACAATCCTGTGCCACATTCCCTTTTTATTCCTCTAGCTATTCATTTAGCCATTTCGGCTACACTGGCGTCATTTTGTGTCTCCGCAATCCGTTCCTCTTGTGGGTGTCGGACCTCCTCCTCTCCTGGGTTTATCAGTGCCATCATCTGGGTTTGCCCTAATGCAGCGTTCTGTGCTGCCTCGTCTGGCATAGAGTTACCTCTAGTAATTGAAGTACCAACTTTAAATTAAGTATCAAATTTCCCTGCTCTGTCACCGCTAAGTACTATGATTTATATTATTCTACCAATTTCCTTATCCAATAATTGAGAAGTTCAATACTTACACTCCGTAGAATTTTGAGGAATGAAGCACACGAGACCAGTGAGTGAGAAGAAGTAGGTTCAGCTTTTATTGAAGTTTTCTCCAACCACAAATTGAGATGCAGACGTTGAGGTACCCCAAAGAATGATCTGAAAACCTTGTCAGGCCGTCCCTTATATACGTTCTTCCCCTCCCTTCCTGGTTTTCAAATTTTCCATTATACCTGGCATCTGCGTTTTCTCATTTCTATTACAGCTTATTTTTTGGTCTTTCCATTCCTTATAAAACATAGTTTTCATGGTTCTCTATCCTATTATGTTTGGCCTTTTTTTATCTGTTTTTTTTTAAAATACACCCTTCCGTCTTTTTAGTCATTTCTATTTTTGTCAGTGAACTGTGTGGACCGTCGGCCTTTGTTTACCATTTTCCTTTGGGACTTATACTATCTTTTTTGTTCCAGCTGTCATGGGTAAGTGCTTAATGTTTATATTGCTAGTGTCTGGCTCCTCCATGGTTTACATATGTCTCTTTTTGATATAGTGCTGTATACTGCTCATACCTCTTTTCCCCCTTTCTGTTTCTTTAAGCACGCCGTGGAATTTTCTTCCCTTCTCTCGAGGGACTTGATTTAAACACACGCTACTAACTGTCTCATCTGCTGGTGGACCTAAGTCTTCTGACTGAAGTGTTAACTTCGTCTCCTGACACCTCTACTTTTCCACCTCCTTTGCGTTATCAATTGACCCCAGTCAAAGTGTGTGTGGATGCTTCCATCCAAACAGACCCTCAGCTTCTGCCCTCTCCCACTTCTACGGAGTATTATGCTGACATATATGACATGATGGCTGCCTGGATACCACCTTCCAGTCCCTCCTATTCTGTCTCTTCTCCCCCCCCCCTTGAGCATACTCCATTTTATCATCCATTCTCACCCTTCCATCCCGGTTCACCTGATTACAGTCCCATCAGTCCTCCTTTGCCTCCTGTGTCTGATTACAGTCCCGCAAGTCCTCCTTTCCCTCCTGTGTCTGATTCTGAATAAAATCTCCTTTTTTGTTACTTACTTATTTGTGTATCACGTGGTCCGATGGCTTGCTTCTTCTCATTAAGCAGTACCTTAGGTTGACTGCTGACCCAAGGTTTGTTTTTTGAAAAACAGCATATAGTCTTTGTTGGTATAACACCGTCCGCACAGAAGTTTGTATTACTATAATGGAGATCCACGTAGACTAGGTGAGGGCGGGGCTCTACCCAGTACACACCAGGGATGCTTATGTAAACAAGATCCAGCATGTTCACCCCTCTTGTTGCAAATTCCACATGTTGATGGAATTTAGGTGCATTAATTTGAGATTCACAGTGGTTGAAATCTACAGTGATGATACAGTCCACCAGCGTGTGTTCTGCAGTTCTCTAGTAGCCCCATATAAGTCACAGAACACCTCCTTAGCATTAGAGCTGTGGGTATGTACACTCTGGTTATAAGAACGGTGGTGAATTCTTGTGGTAAATAAAAAGGTCTGCATTTAACAATCACAAACTTCAATGATGAGGTGTAACTAGAAACTAGAAAGAAGTTCTTGCACCATTCAGTGTTGATGTAAACACACAAGCCACCACCTCGAGCCTTACCGCACAAAGCTGTATTTTGGTCGGCATGAAACGAGGCGAGCCTGTCTAGCTGAATGGCAGCATCCGGAACTCTATCACTGAGCCACGACTGCAGCTCACACCTTGTTGCCTGCTGGAGTTGGCTGTAGTTAAATTTATTGTCCAGGGAGCAGAGATTGGAGAGCAGGATGCACAGGAGAGTCAGCCAACTATGGTTTGTTTTTAGCCTAGCATGGACCCCCACCCTTTTGCTATGGTTCTGCTTCCTCGCACACCGCTTATGACGTCCCCTCCCCCGACCACCATGCGATGCTGTGGACTGGAGGCCTGGTCCCTGCAACATGCCGAGATTGCATAGCTTCTCCAGCAGTTCAGCATACAACCTAGTTTGGTATGCTGGGTTGTAACCGTAGTTCTTGACATAGTTGATTGCCATTTTCTCATTATACATGGAAGGGTTCCTGTTCTCTGTACTTGAAATGCACTTTCACTCACTTTGTACTGGGTCCCTTTTTCTCGTACAGAGAGCTGGCACTTGAGGTGGTCTCAGTGAGCTACATAGTCACTAGGGGACACATGGTCACTTGTTTGTTGATAATTGGCCCTAATTTGGCTGGGCACAAGTGAACGAAGCTGTCCAGTTTTGCCCATCTTCATGAAGTTGTAGTATTCAAAAAGAGAAATAAAGGACACAACGCGACAAATTGGGTACATTAAGGAACAGCTTTATTCAGAATCAGACAAGGGGGGAAAGGGGGGACTTGTGGGACTGTAGTCAGGAGCAATATGCCAATATTACTTGGGGCAATATGCCCCCACCTATGGGACCATTCAGACATTTAATGATGGATTACATGGATATGGGGCGTGATAACAGGGTGGGAGGTAAATGGTAAATGGTACATTCTGGTAGTAGAAGACAAATTCATCAGATGGGTCAAGGCCGTTGCTACCAAAAATGAGACCACAGCCACGGCGGCTAAATTTCTACGCCAAGAAATCATTCACAGATTTGGCATTCCCGACTATCTAAGTTCTAAAAATGGGTCGCATTTCGTTAATAACACAATCAATACTATCACCGCCGCACTGGGAATAGACCACAAATTGGGGTGTGTCTACCATCTCCAATTACAGGGAATGGTAGAACGAGCCAATCAGGTTATAAAAGCTGTTGGCTAAAATGGTAAATGGCGCACTTATATAGCACTTACATCCAAAGCGCTTTACACTGTGTCTCATTCACCCATTCACACACACACTCACACACCAATGGTAGCATAGCTGCCATGCAAGGTGCTAACTTGCCATCGGGAACAACTTGGGTTCAGTGTCTTGCCCAAGGACACTTCATTTACATTACATTACATTTATTCATTTAGCAGACGCTTTTATCCAAAGCGACTTACAAATGAGAGCACACTAGCTCTCCAATGGTAGCAGAGCTGCCATGCAAGGTGCTAGCTTGCCATCGGGGGCAACTTAGGGTACAGTGTCTAGCCCAAGGACACTTCGGCATGTGGAGTCACGTGGGCTGGGAATTGAACCACCAACCCGCTCTACCACCTGAGCCACAACTGCCAAAAAGCTCGAATGCACTTCGCTAAATTGAGTACAGGTCCTTCCCCTGACCTTGATGAAAATGCGCTCCCAGACCAATCGCACAACACACTTGACACCGCACAAGATGTTGACAGGGCGTCCCATGCCAATGGCTTTTACCAGAACTCCGTATTCCGGCCCACCTCTAGAACAGTTGGAGGGAGAAATGCAGGAGTATATGTGGGCCCTCACCCAGATCCATAGACATTTGTATTCGCAGGTCCGAGAGGCATTCCTCAGAAACCTACCCACAACCGGATAGTGCCAGGCGACAATGTTTACATCAGAACCTCTAAACAGAAGGTGGCCCTAAAAACTCGTTGAGAAGGTCCGTTTTGCCTGGTGGCAGCTATCGCAACAGCAGTCAGAGATGAAGGAAGGGATCACTGGTATCACCTGAATCACTGCTCCAGAGTCCCAGTGAAAAGACTCCGAGAGTTGACTCAACAACGCCCGGTACCGCCCCCGAGACCAGGACAACAAACAACCATCAACATCGGGCACGGTCGCATCAGTCCTCCGCCCAGGCTTCCCTCAACGTATTGTGACACCGAGGATGAATTGTCCCCGGCTCATAGAATCCGTTCATGTACAAAAAGACAGACATCCCAACAATCCACAGGGTCGGACAGCAGTGCTTCCTCGCCCAGCAGTGAACTGCTTCTGTCATCAGAAACCACCCAACACAACCTTCAGAAATCACCCTCTCACACAGTGAACCTCCCCCCCAATTCACGCCAGAGTCCCCTCAAGGGTCCTTGCACACACCCCTGGTACAGGACCAACCACCCCGCCTGAATGCCCCTACAATGAAACCATGCTCCCTTAGGCGCTCTGTCCTGGAGTGGCTCACTACAGTCACTTGGCTCATCTGGGCGTGCACCTTTATGGCTGTGGTGATCCTGGGAGTACAATGCAGCGTGACCTTCGATCCAAAGACAACCCCTTCACCCCTGGGCCCCCTCACAAGCACACCCTTGACCTCATTGGCCAGTGCACCCCGTGCGGGAAACCTATCCCAGACCAAGATTACATCCCCACCACTTAATCGCCTTGCGTTCTCCCCTGTGCCAGAAAATTGGCCGTCTCTGCTATCACTACAAATACCACCAACACAACATCTCTGGCCTGTATGTTCTGTTAGGTGAGGCGTTACCGCCTCAACGGGGAGACGAGTACAATAATGTTTCCCATGATACCAGGGTAATATATAAATATATTGGAGATAGATATAGCGACACCACCGACACCACTACAGTCTGCTTAGACCCATCCGCCCCTGGCCTTGATCCACCGTATGATTCCATAGTGCAGGAGGACGCCAATCCACCAAAAACGATTGAAGAACTTCTCTCTAAACCTTTACACAACATCATGGAGGAAAAAAAAGAGGACGAGGAAAATGTGAAAGAAGGGCCCACCAAAATTGACAAAACCACCTCACGACAACGAGAAAAAGGGATAAACCAGAAAAACAAAAACACACACACAACTGGTCTAACACAAGGGAGAAATCAGACACTGAGAAAGACCACAACCTGAACAATGACAGTCTACTGGTACGTGTGCCGTGCGCAACCCAACAGAACAGCACTCCAATCAGCCCTAAAAGCACCCTGTCACTTTTAATTAAACAGCAGCACCACCCATATAAATCAGGAACCCCTAATTGTTCAAGACCTGCTTCAAAAGTACCAGGCAGAGCTATAACGGAAGTTGAAAGTGGAGCCCCGGATCTAGGATTGGAAGAATTAGTCCGACAACAATGGGGCAGTATAAGCATTACAATGAGACAACTGAACACTCAAGGACAAAGATTACATAAAGCCGTTTTCATGCACAAGTATCCCATAAATTGACTGTGTCACTATATCCCTGTGTTTGCAGAAGACAACTCCAATGCCTTAGAAACTAACCGATCAAAAAGAAAATCAAGGAAAAGAGGAAGATGTGAAGAGCCATGCCCTGGGTGTAAGTGCTGGCTTAACCTCTCCCCAAGGGTGGCCCTCTATGGTATCCAGTGCCTGGGTCGAAGCTCAACATGAAAAAAAGACATGACAGGGGTTCGAATTCGGGTTCAAATGGAGTAGGACGCGAAGCTGGAGGCTCCTGCAGATTTAGATTAAAAATTTTATTAAAATGCTTTTTTTTTGGTTATATAATATACTTTAACTTATTTTACTCCTTATCTTTGCTTATAATTTGAATTTTTTGTCACGTTAAAATGTCTGGAGAGAATACGAAAACCCGAGGTGGCATTCAAACACGACTGAGGCCAAGTGCACGCGCTGTGAGCATGTCCCTCTCTCCCCCTGAATCCGCGTTGCCGAGCGGTGACTTTGATCTCGCCGCACTCAAGTTTGAGCTGTTGGCTTCAGTGAGGAAGGATATTGCTGATATTTTAAAAAAAGAGTTCCAGGAGATTTTCAAGGAAGAGCTGTCTGCGACCGTGACTCAATTACAGAATAATTGTGAGGATTTGGAGACAAGGTCGCGGCGCAATAACGTTTGAATAATGGGAGTTCCAGAAGGTTCTGATACATGTACAACTGCTGCTATAGCGGCCTTGTTAAACGAGGCGTTTGGTCTGGAGAAGGAGCCGGTTTTGGACCGGTCCAACCGGACCCTTCAGCCGAAGCCCAAGCCTGATGAACGACCACGAGCAATTGTGTGCAGATTTCACTATTATAGTGAATGTATGGAGATGTTACGCCGTGTGAGAGAGCTGCAGTGGATTAAAGTGAGGAATTTGATTATCTCAGTTTTTCCTGATTACACACCTAAGATAGGTCAGGCTCGAGCTGCATTTAATGAGGTTTGGCGTCAGCTTCGTGATGTTGAGGGCGCTCGGTATGGAATACTTCACCCAGCTCGGCTTCGCATTACACATAACGGTGTCCAGAAAGACTTTATTTCAGTGGAGGAAGCTGGAGAATATGTGAAACTCTTGATATCAGGATGAAATGCATCACCTGCACAGCGGCGTGTTCTTTTTATTTTTTTAAGTTAAAGTTAAGGACATTATATCTGTTATTGTGCGCAGACTGGGTATCAGATTTGAGAAGAGGAGATTTCTCTCTTACTGAAATGTTTAGTTTTGGTAAGGGTTGGTTAGTTCA
>JAFFST010045571.1:31946-44207 GCA_022414735.1 Noturus placidus
GAGGTCCTACTTCTGGATGGAGCTCTCATCTACTCCAAATCCAGACTGCTGGGACGAAGGCTTTTCAAAGCCAAACAGATTACATATAAACCAATAATTGTCTCTTTAAGAATGTTTGTTGTTACCCAGATGAGGATGGGTTCCCTTCTGAGTCTGGTTCCTCTCAAGGTTTCTTCCTCTTAAACATCTTAGGGAGTTTTTCCTTGCCATTGTCACCACTCAGTGTCTTGCTCAGTTTGGGATAATTTATCACTTTTACTGTGTGTGTACTGTGTTTTTATATTCCTGTAAAGCTGCTTTGAGACAATGTCTGTTGTGAAAAGCGCTATACAAATAAAATTGAATTGAATATATTCACATATTCAGAATGAAATATGGATGTATTAAAGGTACCAAAAGGTATTATATTAAAGGTACAAAAGATTAGTGTACCCCTCCAGCAATAAGCAATGGTATTGGTACAGTTTAGTACTATTTTTTGTTTATTTATTTATTTTATGAGAGTGTGTTAAATTACATTTCCCATCAGTACCAACTGATGAAGAGTCAAATTTTGCCCATAAATTCCTGAGAAAAGCATCTGATAGTAGTCCAGAGTGACTCTTGGTCCTCGGCTCTGTCCAGGATCTGTACTAATTCACAGTGTAAGAGGAGTAACTTATTTCATTAAGTATAAGTGGGCCGTGACATCACAGCACAGGAGAGCAATAAAAAGTTCTTTTCCGATGACAAAGTTTTGAAGAAGCGTACCAGGAACTTGGACCACAAGTCCAACAAAGACTCGTCTTGTCCTGGTGGAGAGAGCAGCTCTGTTATAGAAATCTATGGTGCTCAGAGGTGAGTGACACACACAATTTTGATAGGCATCATTACATTATTTAGGTATCCATTCTCCAAATTTTCTTTTTGATTCTTTCTATTGACTTTGTTTCACTGTGAAAATATTAGCTTGCTTACAAGCGAGTAGCTTTACTTCCCAAACTGCATGTGGAAGGAGAAAATCATGCAGGCACAAGACGATCAGGTGATTTGCCTTAAGCCTGGGTGAAGACAGCAGGACAATGGGACAGTTGTGGCACTTCAGGATAAGAGATTGGCCTTGCAGACTGCAGATGTAATTTTTTGTAAGCCCCCCCCCAAAACAGTTAACAAATAATCTGCAAACACATATAATAACAAATGAGGGACAGAATTTATGGAGTGCTACACTGATACTTAAATGTTTTTGCTGACTAGCAACAGCTTCTAGACTTGAAAACATGCTAGCACTGCTAAAAATAAATGCTCCAGTTAGCATGACACAAATGAGCTTGCTGCCTGGACTGTAGTCACTTTAATTGAAGAATAAACTCTTCATTTTTATGCTGTGAGTATAAACTTGTTTTGTTTTTTATTTTTTTTTAAAGCAAATGGATGCTGCCTTTGCATAGATTTGTAGCCATATTTAGGTTTGTAGTAAAACCATAACTTGGACCTTGCTAGCACTTTGCATATTGTGGTATTCTTGTAAATAAAATGATGTCTTGCAAACTCAGTATCTTAGATGCTAGATTTATTTTGACTAATAAGTACTTAGACATGTTCCTGAAATTTTATTATTATTGTTATTATTAGCAGTATTTTGCTTTCAGTGTTAATTCCTACAGGATTATTGTCTCACAAACTGTGTTCCTTTTGGGGGTGAGCCTATGATATACAAACTATCCATTTGATAAACCTTTTAAAGGAACCATCATGGACCAAATTTGACCAGTTTGGGTGCGTGTATAAGAGGTTTCAGGAGGCACAGGGACAGGAAACACATTGTCAGTCTAGAACATTGCGTATTGTATTTGAGTCATTGAGTCATTCCTGTTCCAGTGTGTCTCTCTTTCTCACCATTGTACCATAGAATCTGGTAAATATATTACTCTTGATGCAGCCTCTAAGACCTTCAGCTTTTGCAGATGTGGAAAATGCAAGTATTAGATTAACCACAGCAAGCCGTAATAGACTGATATCTTAACCTCCAGGGATGAAATAATCTGTCTAAGAGAAGGGTTGACTCTAAAATAACACAAATGATTGATGTCTTTCCCATTCACACAGGTTAGTGAGTGCAGATAAGAAGACTAAAATAAAACACTGGTAGTAAATGGAGCTTTTGGGGAAATGGTACCAATGAGGAAGAATCTCCTAGAAAAGATTTCAAAAAAGTACACAGACTCCTTGCTGTAGGTGAAAGTCAACAAAAGTCACGTTACTCGTTTTTCTTGTTTTCCTTGTTCTCCTTATTCTCCTCATCATAAGTGTGTGAAGAGTGGTTGTGTCTGAGAGTTGAGAGCTTTCTCAAGCAAAAATAAAATGACTGTGTTCTCTCTATAAACAATATGAATTCAAAAATACATTTATATTACAGAGGATTTTGATCCAATCCATTCAAATCAACACACAGTTTAATTTTCCCATTGTGATTCAACTTGTGATGATTCGCTGACCAAAAACTAAACTGTACAGGTCCTTAACGGGTCCTTACCTATATACTTTGTTTATATTACAACTAAACAAGGTTTATTGTGTGAACCCAATGACATCTACAGATAACACGAGTACGAATGCCAAGCCCTATTCCGACTTTCAGACAAATTCCAGCTCTGTTTTCAGATTCTCAGATGATAAAAAGACAGTTATGGGAAAAGTCTTTACTTTTATACTTCAGCTCGTATGTAACACTACAACACCATATTGCCTAGAGCTGGAATCTTGTGTCTGTTAGTACCATTAACAGCTTCACTGCTAAGATCTCCAGTGAAAACTTGTGACTCTCATTGCCACTTTCCTGGTGATGTTGTTGTCCACATAACCAATGGCCCTTCTGAAATGCGTGATCACAAGACTCGTACTTCCCACAAAGATTCACATCACTGCTGTATAAGTCAAGCAGTTAGAGAAAATGTTGCCTAAGTTTAAAAACAGAAATCTGTGCACTGCTTTCTAAAATGTATTCATGGAGAAAGAGAAAAAAAATAATCGAGGGCTAGAAAGAAGAGGGCTTAAATTAATGAGTTGTAGCAGTGTTTGATGATATCTTTAGGAACGATTTCCACATTCTAAGAGAGAAATATGAAATTGATATGGTTAGCCAACACTGCAGAGATACATGAAGAATGGGAGTGAGTAGGGAGGAGTGGGGAAAGCTCAGCCCTGTGCAAGATATGGACTGACAAACCTACATGCCAAACCCATGGCATCATTTGCAACATGCATGAAAGACCAGTAATAACACAATTTCTTTCCACAGAATGAAATGGGACAGAACCAAACTAGAATTGGAAAGCAACAGGGGACACTGGAGAAAAAGGAACCCAGCCCAGACCCAGGGGGTAGCAAGAAGGAAGGAAACACAAGCGAGGTGACCTGCGGAGAGGTGGAGGATGAAGCTGGACTGGTTAGGGAAAGGCTGGATGTGAGCCCAGGCACAGAGCCAGCATCACCTACTCTAAAGCTGGATACTTGCTCTTGTAAAAAAGGAGCCCCTCCTATAGACTGGGAATGGATACAGGGAGGGGATGGAGAAAGAGAGGGAGGAAAAGAAAGAGGAGAGGGCGAGGGAGGCAGGACCAAAGTTCGAGGTTTGCCGAAGCTGAACGATATTAGAATCACTAAGAGAGGCACCTTGAACACTGAAGTGGCCGGCTCTTCAAAACCAGAGTGCATAGCTGTGGCAGAAAGGAGCAACAGGATGGACCTGGAAAATTCAGCAAATGACAGTCATGAATGGAAGGTAATTCATAAGGACAACATACAGGACCTTGCATGGGACTCATCTAGTGGAATGGAGAATGTTCATTTTCAACAATCCAAATCATCAGTCAATGAGGAGAAGAGTGTCACTTCAGAGGTTACAGGCAGCCTTAAGAAACAAGATGGAAGCAGCATGACTGATACTGTGCCTGTTCCTGGCATCAACACCTTAATTGTCACAGAGGATTTACATTATGATCATTTTCCATTTCCAAAATCTGAGGCACCAACCAGGGCCACGGAGAAGCACAATCTAGACACAATGAATGCCCTATTTCAAAAGAATTTACCTGGAGAAATTCCACCATGGCAAGATGGACCTGCTGCCATCCTAAAGTCCTGTGAACCAAGATTGCCTGATGATGACAATTTTCCTCTATCACTTTTTACTTCTTTTAGGGACAACCTACCATTAAAATGGAAACCACCCAAATCTGAATGCCAAGTGAAAAAAATTTCTAGTGAACCAAGTCATTCAGGAGTACCAGAGCATGTAGCAACATCAGAACAAATATATGGAACAGAGATACCAACTCTTGCAATGACCTTTGACCTGTCGGATAGAGCGGAGCTTAAAACAACAGATATGTTATTACCGAACAATGGAGATGTCTGTGATTTTGCCACCATAGTAGAGCGCAAAATCAGTGATAACTTTGGAAATAATGTAAAATACCATGCTGCAGGTAGTAATCTAGAGAGTAGTGATACAACAGATAAAAGCATGACTAACCCAGATTCATCAGTGATTGCATCTTTGGGCCTTACAATGTACAGAGGTCCAACCATGTCAAGTTTTGAAGAGCTGCAGGAAGAGGAGAAGCACTTGTCTATGTCAGACTTTGAGAATAATGCAGAGAGAAAAACTGACATGTCATGCGATGCAGGAGGAGCGCATAAGGAGACTGAAGAATTCCCTCTTGAACCAGAAGATAGAGTAGATTATTATCCTCCAAAAGAAACCGCCAATGTCCAAACTGAGAAAATTTCTGAGCAGTTTTTGGAAGTGGTGACCGGACAATCAGAAATGCTGTCACTCAATGACATCACACAGGGCATTATAGGTGAAATAGATCCCCATCTGGCCTCGAATGCAGCCATGGAATCTAAAGATGCTCTTGTTAGGGAGAAAGAAATGAGAAATCCAGACATGCTTGGGGTTAAATCTACAGAATCAGAAAGCGAACTATTAGGCAAAATTATGTTTTCCACCCAAGACAGGGATAAGGGAAACATTATGGCAATAGAGAAAAATTTGGAGGAACGATCAACTGTAATGTTAGAGAAAGATCGAGGCATATCCTTTGGAGAGATGACCTCATCAAAGAGGGACCGAGACAACCAGAGTGTTGACAAAAACCTCACTTCAGTTACTGATATTCATCAGGAAGCATCTGTATCCATTTCTAACTCCAAGCTCATCTCTGTCTCAGAGAGCACTGCAGGTCATGAAGAGGGCAGGCCACTGCTGTCACATGTAGATTTGGAGACTTGTGTACCTTTGACTGAAATTTCAAAATCTATGGAGAGCCATGAACTAAAGAATATGACAAATGAGACAAAACTTTGCATTGAAGAACTCATAAAAGCATTCACTGGTCCTGTCAAGGATGGATGTGGAAGTTCTGTATCACAGAACCCTGGGACAGATAATTCTGCCACTCCTCTAGATGTGCAAATTTCCCCGCAAGTGTGCTGTATGCAGCACAATACAGGACAAAACAATCTTATACCACAATCCATTGGACAGTCTCTCGCGTCAGACCATGTCACTACTATGCTAAGCCAAACTGATCAAAGCATTGGAACAAAGAATGATCAGACTCCTGTATCTCATCAGGGTGTCGTCCCGGCAAGGGAAAAAGCAGAAAACCCTCCAAAAGGTAAGCCTGTGTCTGACCTGATAAAAGAAACCATCCAGCTGCATGAGAAGATGAAGGAGTGGACCAAACCTGCAGAGGCTAAAGCTGATGTGGTCTTGGACTCCGCACAAAGTGTCAAAGTGGCACAGATGAAGGCAGCGTTCGACTTGCCAAAAAAGTCACTGGATAAAGGTCTGGAAAGAAAACCTTCAGTGAAGAAAGGTAAGACTCTGCTTTTTTTTGGAGCACATGCCTTCTGAAATGATGGAAATGTTTAGCAGTGTAACTGTTGTCATGTTTGCTCGAGTTGTTATAGTTGTTCTGACTAAATGGTGGGGATATATATATATATATATAATATATATTAATCCCTTCACGATTAATATCTATATATACGATTAATGTTTTAACCTGTTAGAACATTATAAGATATGCTTCCCAGTAGTAAATGGAACTGTATTATGAGCAGAAACTGATCTCAGAGCAGTCCCAAAATGTTACTCTGCTGTTTGGTTTGCAAACCCTGCATTTGAGAACCTGCATTATGGTGCCATCTTGTGGACAAAGTGGATTAACATCACGTACGGTACCGGATGTGTGACCCGCCCACATATGGCATGAAATAAAATCACAATATGAAAAAATACAAAACTAGAATCTACGAGATTTTTTGGAATACAATGAAATGCATTAGTTTCGACACTTTCTACAACTGTAGAAAGTGTCGAAACTAATGCATTTCATTGTATTCCAAAAAATCTCGTAGATTCTAGAGATCAGATATATATATGTAACTACACCAGTGAGGCCTAATTACAGAGTAGAACCGTTTACAGATCACGAATCTTCAGACTATTTAAAATAAAACATGTCTGATATTTACATTATTATAGCTGTTGTTTTTGTTTTTTTACCTAGAATTTACTCTTCTAAGTGGGCGGAGCTACTAGCAGCGCGGGTTGTGATTGGGAATTCAGATGGTCAGTTTTTCCCAATTATGGCAATATGGGCGTGGTATGTGTGAATGGGCGTGGTTTCCGGCCTGTAGGCTCAGGAAGGCGAGTCAAACGCGCTAAAGGCAGAAACACGCTCACGTGCACGGGGGCCGCTGCAGAGGACACTGAAGCTGTACATATTATTACAAACCGCTGGTCAGGGATTTGGTTTCTTCTGCTCTAGCTGAAGAGGTAAGCTTTGTTACTGTCTTGTTGTTTTCGTGCAGAGTTATTGATAGGATTGTAGCAGCTGATCGGCACAAAGTTGCACCGGTTTCCAGGCCATGACTGCTCCGTGAGCTGTCTTCAATGTGCCTGACTTTTCCCGTTCAATTGGTTTTGTAGGAAAAAAATAAATAAATGTCCAACAGATTTGAGAAGCCACAGCTTTATTGCACAGAGTAGCTGATGCATGGTCCAGGGTTTTTTATTTATTTTATTATTTTATTTACACCCAGTCTGATTTGTAATTCTGTGAGTTGTTTGTGTAAATTTTATATATTTATTTATTTAAGGAACACACCTCTGCTGATCAGCCTTCATTCAGATTTGTGCTGCAAATTGGGCGTTTTTTAACCAAATATCCCCAACTAAATCTCGAACATATTCCTCATATAGTACTTGATCGGAATTTAAATTCAGTGATCATGTTTTTAAATCATGTTTACTACAACAGTGCATGTGAATATGCTAGTGCTCGAGCGCTACTTTTCCCTCCACATGCAAATATGCGTGAAGTAACACAAGTTGGTCACACCGGTCTTTCCCGTTGGTGTAGTTTTGCGTAACTGGCACCGTTTTAAGAGTCTTTTCGGTTAGTTCTCGCTGTCTGGGTCATTGAGTCCTTACTGAATGCGCCTTGTGGGAGTAAAATACTAATTTCCCCACTCTTGCTGTTGTAGTAATACTGTAAGCTGGGCAGGCTCGGAGCCTCACCCATATGGGATCTCTGTGACAGGGTGAGGAAAGAGCTCGAGCTGTTGGAGGAATTGTGAAATTGCGATCAGATATATATATATATATATATATATATAAAGAGAGATTTTTGTGTGGTGTTGAAACACGCTGAGAGAGATCAGCTACATGTTGTGGCTTGCTGAAAGCTTAAATGTGGGCTGATAGTGGTGCTATCTGGGTGCACTGAGCTCATTTGGCGCAAATAGACGAGAGGGAGATAAAAGCAAGGCTGTGAAAATGCGCGCGCCCGTTTTTTACCCGTTTGCTCGCCCGCGCGCACAGTTCGTAGGTTTTATTTGTCGGTTTATTCAGTTTGTGAGCTACTATTTTTTTGTGTGTGTGAGTGCAGCATTTACGCTCCCGTTTATGGCGTTTACGACTCACCCAGTGTGTGGGCTGTGTTTTAGACTGTATTCACTTCATCCGAGTTGAACGCTAGCCACTCCTTGTTTTTGGAGCGCGAGCTCTCTCTCTCTTTCTTTCTCTCTCGTTGTCTGGGTGTGTGTGTACTCGAAACTGCACTTTAGTACTAAATAAAACAGCTGTGTGTTACTATATACCATTTAGTAGGCCTATTCAGTCCGGCATTGTGCGGTTTCAGATGTAGCCACAGCGACCAGTGTGACACTGTCGTGAAGCGGTGTCGTGAAACGTGGCGGTTTCCTTGGTTGCCCGCATTTCCGGCTTGTCAGTTCGCCTTGCCGATGACGTAGCCGAGAGCCTGGGGAATTCTTCACACACACAGAGCTGTGGGGATAAGGGAAAGAAAGAATTCCAAACGATCACAAAATGGTGTTAAGTGTGGTCAGAGTGTTTGTTTGGTCTCTGTGGTGAGGACTTTATGCTTAAAGCCAAGCCCTACATTATCAATAAAGGTGAAAGGTTTGCTGGAATTTGTACCAAAAGTGGTCGATCGGCTAAGAAGTGTTTGGTGTCGTGTGTTTTTATTTCTTTAGTTTTGCACTACAGCTCCAACGCCAGTGTAGTTAACAGGTCATTAAAGATTTGCTCGGTCGCCTTTTCTTTAAAGCCGTCCGCAAATCTTTGTGGTGCGGTGACCCGTAAAAGCAAACCACTTGAACAATTCGAAAACATAACAGCAAATCAGAAAACATCAAAAAACATAACAAAGCAGCAATACAGCAGTTATTTCAGAAAAAGAACTGAAAATCAGAAGATGTAATGACATGATAAACACAAAAACAAATGTAGAACTTCAACAGCGAATCAGAAAACACCGCAACAAAATAAACTGATACTTGTATGTGACAGAAAATAAGAAAACGTAATGAAAATGGAACAACAAAACCTAAAACACAACAGCAAATTCAGGTTACCTTAGAGTTTCACCAGTTCTCCCCATGTCTCCTCTTGGTTTCCTCTGGGTTCTCTGGTTTCCTCCTTTCTCCAAAAAAGTATTTTCTAGATGGATTTAGCTGCACTAAATTGGGTTACCTTCTATGTGGAATTTCACAGATTCTCCCATTGTCTTTGTAGGCTTCCGCTGGGTTCTCTGGTTTCCTCCCACCTCCAAAAATTCTTTTCTAGGTGGATTAGCTACACTAAATTGCCCCTAGGAGTGAATGAGCGTGTGTGTGCATGGTGCTCTGTAATGGACTAGACTATATTCCGGCCTTGTACCCAGTGTTCCTGGGACAGGCTCCAGATCCAGCCGTGTCCCTGACCAGGATAAAGCTCTTACTGAAGATGGATAGGCGAATGAATTTCAATTATCATACAAATAAAAGTGGTTGTGTCATAGAGATGAATCTTAATATGGTCATGTTTGGGTGGGATGTCAACATGCATCAGTTTGGGTCACTGATTGTGTGTGGTGTCTGTGTAGTGTGTATTCTTGCACTCACGTCTTTGTGCTAGGCGGGAAATGGGTCGGCTGGGTAAAATTAGATGCATGATTTAAGGAAGTGGCTGTGAGACTGGGAAGGATGCAATCTAGGGTGTGTGCGAGTGACTGAGTGAGTAAAATGTTCTGCAAGGTTGTTGCCTAATATGTTCATGAAAACCATTTGGTGACAATTGGACAGTTGCAACCTCTTTTTGAGGAGTCTTGTCAAATAGGACGTACTACGACTGCATCATCTGAGTGTGGCACGTGTCGATATACAATTTTCATGCCACAAGTGTGTAAAGTTTGACCACAATCTACAATGTTATATTGTATTCATTGTTCTTGTGGGGCAACAGGTATTTTAGGAGGCACTGCGTTTAGGTCAAAAAAGATGCATGCAAGGCTGTCCGATTTGGTTGAAATGACAAAATGTGGTTCAACAACCCAACAACTGCATTGTAACGATAAGTGTTGACCGCGATCGTAAAATCTCACTACATCACACAAAATGACGTATTTCTCCAAGATCATCCAGCGTTTTTTTTTTTCAGTGTAATGAATTAATTTGCAGTTAGTTATATTTTAATAAAAATAAACAAAAATTCAGTTAGAAACTGGTATGCACTTGTTTTGTTCTGCCTCCTGGGCTCTTGTGCAACAGATTTAACTGCATGGTAACAAATGGTAACAACAAAAAGCTGCAAGGTTTCAAGGCAAATCACATTGCCGTTTCTGTAACCACCAACACAGCTTGTTTAATGATGTAATATTCATGTGTTAATATTTAAATATACTATTCGGGTTAATATTTAAATATAAATGCAAGCTGCCATTGTCAGTGCTTTTGTAACAGTCAGAGGTAAAACTAACTTTACAAGCATGGAATAGTCCTTAGGGCGGAGGAGTTTGTGGTTTCTCTGGAACATAAGCTACATATTTTGTTGTATTTACTTCAGGAGGGCAAATAAAGAGACTGTTGAGGGAATGACTTTTTTATAGCTTTTAATAACACAAGCGATATTAGAAACCAACTTGTTTTGTGGACAGTCCACAATATTAAATGTTTCTATTAGGGATGCACCAAATGAAAATTCTTGGCCGAAACCAAATGTAATGCAAAACCTGGCTGAAAGCCGACAGCAGAATACCGAACACGTTTTTCCATTTATTTTTCCCTTGAATAGCCTATGTTGGGCCTATAACTGTCTGCTGAAACACTCTGTAGCCTACAACAAAAAGTGCATTGATAAGTGTACAGTAAATGGTTCTATTGGGTTCTATACCGCTCGTGCCCCTGTACACCTCGCTGAGTATTATAGAAGATATATTATAGTTAGATACGTTGTTAATGTTATGTTCTTTGATAGATGTAGTTAGTTTAAACTATAGATGAGTTAATTTAGTCCCTGCTGGTTTTTCCGCTCCCAGTCCATAGTACTAGTTCATGTTTCTTGTTTTGTGTTGTGACCCTGTTTTCTGTGACCACGACAGAAAATTCCTGCTTTGCCTCATTTATGCCTGTTTGCAGATCCTCTGACCCTTTGCCTGTCTTGACTGTTTTTTTTTTCTTAATTGTGATTTGGATTTGACTACCTACCCTTAACTAAATACGTCTTTACCTGCTTCTGTACTTTACTCCCTTACGTCTCGCGACGTGATTGAATAGTTTGGAACAGAAACAAAACAAACGCACGTCCACACATGTTTACTGTCCTCCGTAATCATCCGAAGAGCATGTACAGTGCCTTGCGAAAGTATTCGGCCCCCTTGAACTGTTCGACCTTTTGCCACATTTCAGGCCTCAAACATAAAGATATAAAACTGTAATTTTTTGTGAAGAATCAACAACAGGTGAAGGAGACACAATCATGAAGTGGAACGAAATTTATTGGATATTTCAAACTTTTTCAACAAATAAAAAACTGAAATATAGCGAGCAAAATTATTCAGCCCCCTTAATTATTCAGCCGCCACTTTGTAGCGCCACCTTTTGCTGCGATTACAGCTGTAAGTCGCTTGGGGTATGTCTCTATCAGATTTGCCCATTCCTCCTTGCAAAACAGCTCGAGCTCAGTGAGGTTGGATGGAGAGCGTTTGTGAACAGCAGTTTTCAGTTCTTTCCACAGATTCTCGATTGGATTCAGGTCTGGACTTTGACTTGGCCATTCTAACACCTGGATATGTTTATTTGTGAACCATTCCATTGTAGATTTTGCTTTATGTTTTGGATCATTGTCTTGTTGGAAGACAAATCTCCGTCCCAGTCTCAGGTCTTTTGCAGACTCCATCAGGTTTTCTTCCAGAATGGTCCCGTATTTGGCTCCATCGATCTTCCCATCAATTTTAAACATCTTCCCTTTCCCTGCTGAAGAAAAGCAGGCCCAAACCATGATGCTGCCACCACCATGTTTGACAGTGGGGATGGTGTGTTCAGGGTGATGAGCTGTGTTGCTTTTATGCCAAACATAACATTTTGCTTTGTTGCCAAAAAGTTTGATTTTGGTTTCATCTGACCAGAGCACCTTCTTCCACATGTTTGGTGTGTCTCCCAGGTGGCTTGTGGCAAACTTTAAATGACACTTTTTATGGATATCTTTGAGAAATGGCTTTCTTCTTGCCACTCTTCCATAAAGGCCAGATTTGTGCAGTATACGACTGATTGTTGTCCTATGGACAGAGTCTCCCACCTCAGCTGTAGATCACTGCAGGTCATCCAGAGTGATCATGGGCCTCTTGGCTGCATCTCTGATCAGTCTTCTCCTTGTATGAGCTGAAAGTTTAGAGGGACGGCCGGGTCTTGGTAGATTTGCAGTGG
>JAFFST010045571.1:44263-55183 GCA_022414735.1 Noturus placidus
TCTGATACTCCTTCCATTTCAATATTATCGCTTGCACAGTGTTCCTTGGGATGTTTAAAGCTTGGGAAATCTTTTTGTATCCAAATCCGGCTTTAAACTTCTCCACAACAGTATCTCGGACATGCCTGGTGTCTTCCTTGTTCGTCATGATGCTCTCTGCTTTAAACAGACCTATGAGACTATCACAGTGCAGGTGCATTTATACGGAGACTTTATTACGGCGGCTGTGGCTCAGTTGGTAGAGCGGGTTGTCCACTACTCCACTAACCGCGGGGGTGGCGGTTCGAATCCCGGCCCGGGTGACTCCACATGCCGAAGTGTCCTTGGGCAAGACACTGAACCCTAAGTTGCCCCCAATGGCAAGCTGGCAGCTCTGCTACCATTGGTGTGTGAGTGTGATCTCATTAGTAAGTCGCTTGTAAATGTAAAAATGATATTTCTGTAAAGCTGCTTTGAGACAATGTACCATTGTAAAAAAGCGCTATACAAATTGATAATTATTAATTATTATTACACACAGGTGGATTCTATTTATCAACATTAGACATTTAGGTCAACATTGGATCATTCAGAGATCCTCACTGAACTTCCGGAGAGAGTTTGCTGCACTGAAAGTAAAGGGGCTGAATAATTTTGCACGCCCAATTTTTCAGTTTTTTATTTGTTGAAAAAGTTTGAAATATCCAATAAATTTCGTTCCACTTCATGATTGTGTCCCACCTGTTGTTGATTCTTCACAAAAAATTACAGTTTTATATCTTTATGTTTGAGGCCTGAAATGTGGCAAAAGGTCGAACAGTTCAAGGGGGCCGAATACTTTCACAAGGCACTGTAGCTCGTGCATGTGTGCGCCTCCTTATCGAAGTTGTGATCTTGCATGTCTCACTCTGGTTGCTAGGCTATTTTGTGGTGTCATCAAACAAGCCATAGTTTGGCCTAATTTTTTCAGCCTTTTTACTTATTCGGCCCAACACCGTGTTTTTTGCTTTTTGCTATTTTCAGCCGAATTATTTCATTCGGTGCATCTCTAGTTTCTATAAAATGATTTTAAAAAAAGAGTATGATGTGCTGTTCTTTAATAAATAAATAAGTGTAATCATTACTATACTGTTGTGGGACAATACAAATATAATGTTTCAAGACATGCTGCTAAATTATAATATTCAACTTTGTAGTGGTAAAAGTATCTAGACTTTGTATCAAGCCACATTTTCCTGTAATGATGCATCATTGTTTTATTCCTATTATAGCTAATGTTTGCAAACTTAGTCTGCACTTTAATGATAAATTTGTGAAGTCTGTGTGAAATGTCTGAAACACACTGTTTTATATACCACAGCCTGTTTGCTGTGCCTTGCGTATCTTTTGTGAGCCCTTATGATTGAAAATGAATCCTGTTTTACAGCGAGTATTGCTGCAGAGTGGAGGCGTGCTTAAAAAGAGTCTCATCACAGCCTGCGTTTGTTTGATTTGGCCTGGTCTAAGCAGCAGTCGCTGAGCCAGAACAGTCAAGTCGTGGTGTTTTGGTCTGCCCAAACATGTCAGGTTTGGAATTACCACTCAAGTACTCTTAAACCTATTGATTAGCATTAAAAGTACCATTAACTTTTTGAGTTTACTTAGTTAGTTATTGGCATTTATGTGATCGGTAGAGTTGCATACAATTGTTTGATAGACGAAGGTGTTTTATGTGTATTCTCTGCATTTGCGGGAACTTTTTTTTTACTTCCTTTTCAGGCAAGGCAGAAATTGTATCGGTATGAATGCTCTGTGGAAAAGATATCTTTCACAAAATGTTTGACAGACTGCAGCCCTGCCATCCAGCCACATTGAGTCATATCCCAATGGGCCATTTTACTTATTGCTGCACTAGAAATCGGCATTTGAACTTGCTTTATCTGGGATTCCTGCACAGTTCTGTCACAGACTTCAATTAAGTTACTTTTTTTCATGTTGTCAGTGATGAAAGGCAGGACTTGCAGACCTGCCAACCTCAGAGAATGCCAGAACAAATTGCCAATCAGAAATGTCGCAAAAGAGAAGTCGTCATAATAAAAACGTCGGTTTGCCAATCGACACATGAATCTGGAATGATCGATGGTTATCGGCAATATTAACGGACACTCTGGAAGCCTCGCCCCCTTCCCCATACATCTCACATTAGTAATGTTTGGGCCAGTTCTCAGATCTAACACTTTACGAAGAACGGTAATGGTGATAATTCGTCTTTAGGGGCTGGCAGGTCTAGATTTGGGATTAATACATATTTTTCATATAAAATGGTTGTTTCTGGCATTTCCATTGCTCAGATCCACTTTTCTGTCATTAAGACTATTATAGTGATAACTATGAATAATGCATTTATCCAGTTACTGGTATTGGGATATCATGCTCTGGTAACAGCATCCAATAACATATAATGCTATGTGACGTAATCATAGTTTATGCTGTCGTGATATGAACAGAAAACAAAAAATTACAGCTATCTGGACGTATTGCATGATTAAACACTGCAATCAGAGCAGACTGCATATTGTGCACTGTGAAAATAGATAGATGAGGGACAACAGCATTTTCCTATAAGTAACCCGATGAAACATCTTATGGCATTTACGGCTGACCCAAGAACACTGAGCAGTATCAGCTGGCATGGTCCTTCAAAATAAATGCAAGCCGCCGTGAATTATAAGCACACAAAGGTGTTTGAGACGTGAAGTGAGCGTGCAGAGAAAAGGTCACATGGGAGAGCATGATTGTGTTTTGGCAGTAGAGTTGAACGTGAGGATGTTTTTATTATTTATTTATTTATTTTTAAAGTGCAGGTTAATGAAGATGGGGATTTTTTTATGAGCCCCCTGAAACTACCAACTCCGTAATTGATGATCGGATTAATTATAGAGACACCGTTGACACAAGATGAGTCAGTCTGAACCTGTGCTCCACCCTTAAAATCAAAGCTATTTGCTTGTGGCTGAGCGGAATAACACTGACACAGTGAGCTGTTTTTAGGAACAAGAAGAGTCATGTTTCAACCATTTTAGATTTGAAATAAATAAATAAATCAGGCAATTCTGAATGACTAGTTTGATGTGTTAGATGGCTCATGGGTCTAGGCTGGCCAGCTATAAAGAACGTCTGTGGCTGTTTATGAGGAGTCTGTGCGACAGTATATTTAAAAAGAAATAAAAAAAAACCAATCATCAACCGTATTATAAAAATTGTGGGAAAACCTGCTTTGGAATGGTGCCAGGTTGTCATACAAGTGCAAATTATTTCATTTTCTTTTCAATGCCTTACCCTTTGTCATACTTTTGTGCTATTATCACACTATTACAGTCTTGGGGGGAGGGGGTTTCCATCTCGCACCCTGATGGGTTCTTTATTTTGTCCCTCATTCGCAGTTGCATCATTCAAAATTCTCTTTGTGCAACCAGTTTCAACCGTGTGTCTTATTTTCAACGTTTTAAACCTGAAAACATTAATGAAATGTTTCCTATAAGACACAGTTATATTAAAGTTTGACATTACAATCAAAATAGGCCAACATGACCGGGCATATGCCACATAACACAGCATTGGTAAATTGATGATTCTGATACGACAAAATGTGTTTGTGTGTAATTGTTGTTGTGGTTTTCTGAGAGATGTTTATTCACCATTTTGGAAAGAGTCTCCAGTATCAACGCTTTGCTAGAATCAGAGGTAAAGCTGTCTTGTTTATGCTTCAGGCTTTTTGGTGTCTTAACAGCCTTGACAAGCTCTATTTGTTTGCGGGTGAGCGTGAGTGAGAGAGGGAGACTGCTGAGGGAACAACTGTTTATAGCTACTATAATAACCGATATAACAGGCGCACACTTGTCTCATTAAATGGAACTTTGAATGGATAAAATGTATTATGTAATTGTTGGCAAACATTGTATTGTATTATCAATAAATCACTGAGATGTGTTGTGTTAGGAAAATAATCAAACACCACACCATCTCGTCTTTGATTATTTTTCTATAACCGCATGCTATGCGTTTTACTACTTACTTGATAATAATCTTCATACTACCATTTGATTGGCGAACCTTTTATAGACTTAAAAAACCCCTGATTAAAATACTATCTGCCAAGGCATATTGAACATATTATGGAAGTATGGAGGATATTTTGAAGGGTCCACAATATCAGACTTTATGACTCATTCATTGAGACATGGCTAGTTCTAGGATCTAGGCTGATTAATACCATTAAGTGGCCATAATGCCAGCATGTTCATAACATCAGTTTATGAGGAGCCAGGGAGCAGTTAGGGCTTCTTTACTGACTATCTCGTTTCAATACTCAATCTTTATAGATTTCATAGTGGTTGAAGCACGATGGCATAAGTGTAAGGGGAAATATGCTTGGGCTGCTTAAACATAACCATGTATGGTGGTAAAACTGTCTGAACCCAAAGTGAAATTAAAGAAGGCGTTCTGGCTTTCTATGAATGCAAGCGAGAGCCTCTCCTGCTTCTCTCTCGCTCTCTCTCTTCCTCACTCAGAGTTATGTCAGAGTAGAACAATGCACTGAGGTTTTTATAGCACTGAAAGGAAAAAAAAAGCCAGCACATGCTGACCAGTGATGGCTGCACGGCTTGTACACAGTAAGAAAGAGAGCTCTTTAGAAATCTTTAGTGCGTTCTGTACTTCTCCATGCATAGATTATCTATTGGGCACTACGTGCTTCCCAAATCCAAAGTTAGGAGTAATAAATGAATACATATGCATTTATATTTAGGTTAAACTACAAGTTTAAACTAAATATAAGCTTAGATTTGTTCCAGAGAAGAAAACCCTGGAAATTGACCAAGTCAAGACTTCATCCGGTTCTTGGAAGCACTCGTGTGAACAGAAGCCAGTACTTTACCAGGAAAGACATTCTGACCCCATTTTAAGGTGAATGATTTGAAACGTTAAAACTACAAGACCAGGAGGAAAGCCTAAAGTTAAAACAAAAAAAAAGTAGGGGTCTGGAATTAAAGTGATTCAGAAATAAAGGATCTGTTTGTGCCAAAGAAGCTTATGTGTCGAATGAATGGGACTCTTGCAAACTGTACTCGTTTATGAGCTGGAGTTTGGCCATTTCATAATGGAGTGTAAGAGTGAAGACGTGATGAACTAAACTTTAAAAAAAAATCCACAAATACATTGATCCTTCCAATGATGCAAAAGCTTAACATTACTGGTGAAGCCATGCCGATAATATCTGGGTTTCAGTGTGACAACACTAACCTTCTTTCATTGTAAACCGTTTTAGTATTTGGTTGAAGTTTTCTCATAAGGAGAATAACAGACTTGGTTGGCTCATCGTTAAAGGACAGCCACTCATAACTCCCACATCCCTGCAGGTCAGTGATGCTACAGTACTTACAAAGCTTCCTTTGTGTGCTACTAAATTCGGGAACTGATGAGATCGCCACACATACCACATACTAGCTGTGGAGGAAGCGTCCGTCTCTTATTCTACGCCCAGGAGTTGGTGGACCATCCTGGAACTTGGAACTTGCTCTTGATGATGAAGTGGAAGGTTAAAATAAGTTCTTGGAGCAAGTAGTATTCCATTTTATGTCCTCTGGATAAGGAGGAGTATATTCCAAGATGGCCATCTGTACCACTGATCTGGCTGATGTCCCCAGTTATGTCTTCAGGGAGCAAGCCCAGTCCAAGTTTTCTATTTACTCCAGTCCTCAACATACTTAAATAGCTGTTTCACAGCATTACTTTGTTTCTGTCAGATATATTGGATGCTGTTTTTGGTGTCTTTAGGATCTGGAAGGGAAAGTACCACTAGAAAACCAATAATAATAAGTCTGTAGTTTCGTTGAGACAGAGAAACTTGCCACAAATCAGGTGTGTTGAAGCAGGAATAGCACAAACCTATCAGTGTTGTAGCCTGGAAACTTTACCCCTCTGATGAAGCTTTGGGCTGGTTATGTGTACAGTGCAATAGGGAAGCTTGTACTGTTTTTGGTCTGGGAGGGTTACCATCCTTGAAATCTGCCAGAGTCACACCAAGCATTCCAACGGTCTATTTTATTATTATTAATTTTAGACTAGGTATTTTACATAGATACCTTTGCAAAACCGGTGGTAAATGTTGACCTGTTCAGGTCTAGTCATTCATGGTTCTCATTTTGGGTGCAATAGCTTGTCTAAAGTTAGGGCTATCATTTCATTCTGTCCCAGGAATGCTGGGCACAAGGTATACTTTGCACACATACACTCCCATGTTCATGTCACATAGAGGCAATTTAGAATCCCCATAGAGTCACATGGAGGCAATTTAGAATTCCCAAGGCTCCCTTTTTTTGGGAGAGACCCGGATAACCCAGAGGAAAGACATGTGGAGATTCACTTGTTCTCCCCAAATATGGTAGGAGCCTCAGGATTAAACCAGGAATCCTGTAGTGGTGAGGTAGCACCAACCTTCGGTGGTACAGTTATCCAAACAGTTCTAATTTTGTTTTAGATCTTAGCAGCCAGGTCACATGGTATGAGCATATTGCAGGTGACTGGGACAATGGGGACATCTGTGCAAAAAAAAATTTTAAACCCCATTTATGATTACTTGCTAGCTGGACAGGGAAAATCATGTTACGTAACTGTAGCATAATTTGGTGATTCATGGTGGTCGAACATTAATGGCAGGTAGTCAGCTAGAGTTCACCCTATAATTACCCTTGGCTTGCTTGGATCTTTCCAGGGACATACATCTCCCTGGTGTCATCAAGGCCTCTACCCAAGGTTTATCCTTCATTTTTGCTCTCTGTTTTGTGGCCACATGTGTTTACATATCTTGTCCTTAAGATAGTAATTCTTTCTTGTTGGGTCATGTCTTGGTGGGTCATCTGTGAGGCATTATGCTGCTCTTCTAACTTCTTTTTTTTTTTTTTTTTTTGAAGACCCTTTATCTTGGCTAAACAAGTGTTGGGAAACATGGGAAGGGAATGTTGTGTGGTGTTTCTGGTGATCCAGTCTTGCCAAGTTATATGATATGGGATTTCATATGGTCCAGTTTGGGACAGATCATGCATGTTCTACTGGCCCTCACTTTTTCCTGTCGTAGTCTTGCTTAACCAGATGAACGTGTTTAATTCTGGTTTGTTTATATTAACAACACTTCACTCACTGTTGTTGTGGGAGGCATTGTTTTCAAATGCAAAGTTGTAAAGAGAATTTTTTAATGGTTTTAGCTGTAGAATAGGTTTGAGCCACTTGGTCTATTGTTCCTCTTAAAAACTTTCCACATAAAACCATCCCGTGGCATTTTGGCAGCAGTATGGGATTTTATGCTTTAGTATCCAGGGTCTGTAAACTACAACTCTAAAATTTTTGCATGGTTCTATGGAAAGTGACCGTGTGGTTTTGGAACAAAATAAAGACATTTAACAGAGAGCTGCCTTATGAGCTGAGAGCAGTACAGGAAACAGGAAGCTTATAAACCATCCCTAAATTAGAGACATGGTCAGACTGAACCTATATCCTGTTAAACTGCCCTCAGGGAAGCAGAAGATGCATCCATTTGTACTTTTCGCGATTATTTAATTGCCTTGTTGATTAGAAGGTTATTGCAGCACTCATGTCCTGCTATGAAAGCCATAGTAAAGTGCTTAGTGCTTGTCAGTGGAGAAGAAGGAAAAAAAAATTCTTGTGATGTGACCTAAGACCCAGAGGGAAGTCGAGGCATGTAGTCTCAACTGGAAAACCATGAATGTGTCAATGTCTTTAGCATGTTAAGTTTACAGTTTATCTAGCCTTTAAATGTGCTAGATATCGGAGTTAACTTTTAAGGTAACTTACTTGTAGTGCAACCTCTCAGGTAATCTGATCATTAAGTAAAAATAACGTTTTTCCAGTAGATTTTAATGCAAAATGCGAGAATACATATTGGTGGGCTGTATGGCAAGAATGTCGTATCATTCATTGTGAACGATATGCATCACAATATCAATAAGGAATTTGGAAATTTAAAGCTACAGTACTGAACTCTTGCCACTCTATTTGAAGCATAAAACTGCAAGTTACCTGCAAAGTTCCATCCATCCATCCGCTTACTCCTTTATCAGGGTCACGGGGAACCTGGAGCCTATCCCAGGAAGCATCGGGCACAAGGTGGGGTACACCCTAGACAGGGTGCCAGTCCATCACAGGACACTCACACACCCATTCATACACTACGGACACTTTAGACACGCCAATCAGCCTAACATGCATGTCTTTGGACTGGGGGAGGAAACCGGAGTACCCGGAGGAAACCCCGACGCATGGGGCTGCGTCATGCAAGCTCCGGCCCTGTCGGGACTCGAACCCCAGTCCCTGGAGGTGTGAGGCGAACGTGCTAACCACTAAGCCACTGTGCGCCCTACCTGCGAAGTTGTGGTTAAAAAAAAAAAACACAACTGTGATTGCGGTGAAAACCCCTTTTTTTTTTTTTTTTTTTTTTTTTTGGAAGGTGAATTGCTCTCTCTCATAGCTAGCAGAAAATAAGTGCATCAATCCATAAGTTGAAACTAAAGCGCAGCTGGATTATGCAGCAAGCCAACGATCCAAAAGCTTTGGAGTAAATCCTAGTCCTAGAATTAAGTGAAAGACTAATCTCTAGTTATTGGAAGTGTTTGGTTGCAGTTATTGCTGCTGAAGGTGACAACCAGGTTTTAAATATAAGGGGGCAATTAAATTTTAACATTGGTGATTGGTGTTTGATAACTTTTTTGCTTCAAGAAAGAAAAACTGCATTGTGTGTTTACTCGGGTTGCCTTTATGTTGTATTTCATTTGCAGATCTAAAACTATTTAGTTTTAGTTGAGAGGTACACAAACAGAAGAAATCAGGACTTAGCGAATACTTTTTTTCGCACTGTATGTGAAAAGCATTTACACCAAAATATTGAAATAAATTATATAAAGTTGTAGTATCTGCTACTATGTTATAATACAAAGTGTCATTATTTTCTTTTGCTTAGCTTAGTGAAAAAATATAAATGTAGTCTATGTGAGAGCATTAGCTTTCAAGTTTGCTTGCGTTGCCATGTGCTAGAATCATACATTTGGAAGCTTTCTGTGCTCTTGTATGTTCAGGGATGTTTTATTTATAATTTACAAACAAAAATCAACATACTTGATGAGGGAGAGAAGTGGTGAAAAAAAAAATAAACCGGTACAAAACATGTTTACGGTACTATAACAGTACTGTGTGTAAAATTCACGTATGATGAACACACACAGATGTTTGGACACCTCACGATATCCACAATACCCAGCCCATATATTGCATCATTTGTGAAATAAATAACTGCTGTCTTTTACACTTCAATTCCCATCAAATAAATCTAGCAGACCAAAGATCAGCTGGCTACTGGTCCGCTTGGCTCTAATATTAGTACGTCTGCCTGTGCCAGTGAAAATCCCTTTTGTTGGGCATATATTTTTAACCCAGTCCAATCTTTTCAACAGTCTCACAAGTGAGGAGTTCGATTGGTGTGCAGCCATCCGGTTGGGAACTGATCTTGTGTGTGCTTTGGCACAGGATCCACACGGTTCTGCTTTTTGTGCCGTCTCTCTGTAAGGTCTTCATTGTTCGCTTTTTTTTTAAAAGCCAATTTTCTTACCATTCAGCGTCTGGCTGCACGAAATTCCTCCACGTAAATCCGCAGTGTATGAAGCAACTACAATCCACGGCCTTGTAGCTTGTGGTTATGACGGGATTATGTGGTTGGATTGCATTGTCGGGTTTATTTTTATGAAACCATGCTACGTTACGTAAGTGACTCGAATGCTCGTCTTGCAGAAGTTTCCGTACTGCCTTTTGTCTGGTGAAGCAACAGTCTGTGTTTTAAGGTTGATTTTTGGGAGATGTTTTTTATTCTTTAACACTGTGGTAGGAACCTTTTTTTTAAAATAACTTTTAAGAACATCGTTGTTCTAGCAAAGTTATTGGTTCATGTACAGTGGTGTGAAAAAGTGTTTGCCCCCTTCCTCATTTCCTGTTCCTTTGCATGTTTGTCACACTTAAGTGTTTCGGAACATCAAACCAATTTAAACAATAGTCAAGGACAACACAAGTAAACACAAAATGCAATTTGTAAATGATGGTGTTTATTATTAAAGGTGAAAAAAAATCCAAACCATCATGGCCCTGTGTGAAAAAGTGATTGCCCCCCTAAACCTAATAACTGGTTGGGCCACCCTTAGCAGCAACAACTGCAACCAAGCGTTTGCGATAACGTGCAATGAGGCTTTTACAGCGTCCTGGAGGAATTTTGGCCCACTCATTTTTGCAGAATTGTCCTAATTCAGTTACATTAGAGGGTTTTCGAGCATGAACGGCCTTTTTAAGGTCATACCACAACATCTCAATAGGATTCAGGTCAGGACTTTGGCTAGGCCACTCCAAAGTCTTCATTTTGTTTTTCTTCAGCCATTCTGTGGTGGACTTGCTGGTGTATTTAGGATCATTGTCCTGCTGCAGAACCCAAGTTCGTTTCAGCTTGAGTACACGAACAGATGGTCGGACATTCTCCTTCAGGATCTCTTGGTAGACAGTTCCTTTTATCACGGCAAGTCTTCCAGGTCCTGAAGCAGCAAAACAGCCCCAGACCATCACACTACCACCACCATATTTTACTGTAGGTATAATGTTCTTTTTATTAAATGCAATGTTCCTTCTATGCCAGATATGCTTGGACACACACCTTCCAAAGAGTTCCACTTTTGTCTCATCGGTCCACAGAATGTTGTCCCAAAAGTCTTGGGGATCATCAAGATGTGTTGTGGAGAAATTGAGACGAGCTTTGTTCTTTTTGCTCAGCAGTGGTTTTCTCCTTGGAACTCTGCCATGCAGGCCATTTTTGCCCAGTCTTTTCCTGATGGTGGAGGCATGAACGCTGACCTTAAC
>JAFFST010045571.1:65436-91811 GCA_022414735.1 Noturus placidus
CTTTTATATTGGGAATATAAAATGTTTTGATAATGTAGAAGTCTGTAACAAAGTTTGTACTTTAAATAAATAAATTTTAAAAAATAGGGTGCCAAAGACTTTTGCACAGTATTGTGTATATATTTTTTAAATGATCATATCAGTGTTATATTGCGATATTGCCCAACCCTTCTGTTGATCAGGTGTGGTAGATCTTGGTTGACTCCCAGCATGGATTATTGAGCGTGGTTTCAGGCTTTAATGCAACTATAGCTGGACAAAACCAACCATTGTTTATAGACATAATGTCTAGTGTGTCATTTCTGCCTGTAATCACCTTTTGATCAACAGCACATGCCGAGCAGACGGTGTCTTTCTTGGGGTGTGTGTGTGTCTCTCTCTATGTGTAGGAAGCTGACTGGCATGACTCAGATCAGCTTCCTTCTTTTCTACACACTGTGTTCCTGGCTAACGTGAAGAAATCACAGAAACTGTTCTGGAGTGCGGCTGGACTCACCTGCACTAGCTAATCCTGTCCTTTCTGTCTCTCTTTCTCTCTCTGCCTGAGTGTGACGTATTCTCTCATTATCATATGAAGGAAACGGTAGGAGATCCCCTCCTCCGTCCTCCTCTCGTGCATTCCTGTTGTCCATTCATACCGTGAATGAGGGGGTGAGAGAAAACGCTTCACAGGTCCTCTGTCTCAACACCGTTTCATTTCTTTTCACAACATCTGCTACGTCTGCACCCATTAATTAAGTCCCATTGTTTCCCTGAAAACGTACAAAATGGTTTCTCATTGCAGCTGTTTGCAGACTTGTAGCCTATAGGGTCGGTGTTGTGGCCTCTGCTCTTCCTGTTAAGCCAGCAGAGAGGAAGAGGAGGATGGAAAGAGGAAGAGAGGCATCGGAGGAAGATTGAGGGAGAGGAAGTGACACTCTGGTTTGGTCAATGTGTGAAGTCCTTCGTTCATCCTGTTTTACTTCTGCTTTGTGTGTACGTGCATAAAATGCATAAAATGCGCCTGTGGTTCATAGCAGATCTCAACGAATATTTCTCACCTGTGTGTGTGTGTGTGTGTGTGTGTTACTTTTATAAACGGCATAATTAGTAAATGAAATGTCTGTTAGTACATGTAAATTGAAACAGAAATTTTATATTGGTGTGTGAGTGACTGCACGTGTCATTCTCCTTCCCAATCTGTATTCCAGCAGCCTCTTCCTCCTTTTGCGCTCTGGAGGCCACCGACTGCAGATTTTACCATATATGGTCATGCTCGGCTCCTCGCATGTCACTCTTCCAGCCCGGCTTCCTGCTGCCTCCCAATTGGCTGGGCTTCAGGGAAGTCAACCAATCGGACCCCTCAGGTCCTCTGACAGGGCTGAAAGGGTGCAGTTCAGAGTTCTTTTTCTTTCCCCTCTTGTTTCGTCAAGTGCTTCACTGTATCTGACTGGAGCTCTGCCCATTCTCAATGCAGGTCAATGGCAGACAAAGTGCACATTATTTATTCTGCCCTAATTCAGCCGTGTGTGTGTGTGCATAGGTTTTAGTTATATGATTTGAAAGTAATTAATTAAAAATGCAGTAAGGAATACATAGCTGTGATTGATTAAAAGGAATCTCTCTCTCTCTCTCTCTCTCCTCAGTATTCTAGCAGTCTTCTAACACACACCAGGAACAGGAAATTTACAGTGTAACACACTGGGTAGATATGATAAAAGTTCACTAGCCTCTTTGGTTGGCCTGTGTAGGCCCATTTGTACACGAAATGCTCTATGGATTAATTCAAAGCAGCGTCCCACACATATTTAGGGCACTGAACAAGGCATGTGGTGGGGTGTTCACGCTCTAGGTCTGAAACAGTCTGGAATGAAAATCATTATTCATGTAATATTAACTCTATATCTACTGATTAAGCCCACAACCACTCTGGGATTTTATGTATCCCCCCCCACCACCACCACCACATTTTTCTGGCGAAAATAAATTTTTTTTAACAACATTGTGTGAACATTCTGTTACCGTGCATTTTACTCTCCATTTTAACAAGGCACAGAAATTGTATAATTGTTAATATTGAATAATAACTTTTATATATTAAATATCATCTATTATATATCATATATTATCTTTCATACATTTAAAGTGCTTTACATTGGGGAGCAGTTGGTTCATTGTTCATCAATAGAGAAATGACGAATAATGAACCAAAAGGTTGTCAGAAAATGAATAAAATAGTAAAATAATAATGCAATAAATAATAGACCAAAAGATGAAAAACAATAATAACATATTTACATTTTGTAAGTGTTCAAATAGAACGAATGTTCGATAATTCAAATAATAAAAAAGCTCTGTACCGGATTTTTCAGTCTATTGTGGGATTGTTGCACCCTACCTAACTACTTTATTTGGCTATATCGCAGTTTGACGTGAGCGTTTTGCACGCTCCTTCACAGTGAGGTTTGTTAGGAGGGCTTTGACTGAATGCGCGTTGTGATGACGTCACATGATCTGCTGTAATTTAAAAACTTTGCAAGCTCCTCCGTATATTGCGGAGTTTTGCATTTGATTTCTGGGAAATCGCGACATCCTAGAGGGACGACTAAACCAGTAAGAGTGTTAAAAACTAGTCATATAAAATTTTTCTTATCAATTCTAAAGCAAACAGCCAGTCAGTGGAGTCTGGTCTAATATATATATAACCTAGTTGTCCACTATGTCTTCATATTCTCACTGCTTTGCGAGTTGCAACGGTGTTTTTTTTTTAGTAGTAGTAGTAGAAATCCTTGTGAGCAGTGCTTTATGTTAGTCGAGAAAAGAAAGGGGAAAAAAAAACCAGAAGCATGGATCAATTTCTTGGCACCTTGTAACCGGAGATAGGACCTCAATCACACTATATTCCTTAGATGGTCGAGTATATACTTTGAGTAATGTTATTAATGTGCAGTTTAAAAGGTAAATCAGAGTCTAGTATTACACCAGGTTTTTGATGTAGTTGATTTTTCTGTAGCAAGCAAGTGATCTATTCTTTACATGAACAGCTAAGGAGTTGATATGGGAATATAATGTCTGTACAGAGTCTTGTATAAGTGATGATTGGATAAATATTTTATGATTACTCGTGATAAATACTGTAGGTAGGTGTGTAGATGATGTGAAATATCAGATATAAGTGAATTGTAATGCCTGACGCTACCAGCTCTCCTATTTGATTCTGTGTGTGGAGACATGGCTGGCGAGTCGAGTCGCTTTACCTCGCCTCACCTTACTTCTCTCTGCGCCGTCCTCATCTTGAACTCCTATAGGGGTGTCATGTTTGTGTTTTTTTTTCTCCCCTCGCGACCCTTTAAAGAATTTCTCTGCTGTTTTTAGACTGTTAAATTGGCAAGTGACGACCTCCTGCTTTCTGCCTGAACTTCATTTTACCTGAACGAATCTTTCTCTTACTCCATCTCTTTCACTGCAAAGGCTTCTCATCAGGCGTGAAGTTTCATCATTCTACAGCACTGCTATTCAATTCTCAAATCTGATTTGATCTAAAGATTGATTTTCTTTAACAGCAGGTCTGATGGTCGTTCTGGCCACAAGGCGAAGAGCAGGTTTATGTTCATGCTCTCGTCGGAATACGTTATCGTTTCCATAGTAACGGCTCATTCAGAGGGACTTGAATGTTTTTGTATAATCGTTGATATGGGGAATCTTTCTGTAAGGAGATGTTTGTTTAAGGAAGGGATTGAGAACAAACAAGGGTTTCTATTTATTTATTTTAAGGCTGTTGTGTGTTAGGGGAGGTGTTTATCTTTTGTTTGGGTTTTTGCGGGGCGGTACAGAATATATTCTGAAAGACATTGCTCTATAAAAAGCATTGTTCTCTGTACAGCTCTGAAATCTGCTGTGTAGTTTCTCTTCTGTTAAGTTGCGATCAGATGTTTTCATGTGTATGTGCATTTCAGCATGATTGAGCGAGAAAGTGTGCGAGATCTTGCCTTAGAAAAGAATACACAGGGCAGCCTGATGGACACTTTTTATCTTCAAAGGAGAATAAGTGTCATTTTGTGTTATACCAGTGCGCTGTTGAATTCTGGTTTGAGTAGCTCTTAAAGTAGGTTGTAATTCAAATCATAGGTTTATATGAAAAAATGTAGTCAAGTTTAGTCAGACGATTTATTGGTACGTTCTCCTTTGTATAATGACTATGTTCCAGTATTTTACAACATAGATACTGTATATATTTTGCTTGCACATAACTAATTGACCGTCGTTGTCGTATGACTGGGCTCACGGACGTTAACGGTTGATGCTAAAGTTTAACGGTGCGCTCAAGTCATGTCGGAAGATCGTAATTACGAGTTGAACGCTACCACAAAGTCGTAATTACGAGTGGGGTAACTCCTGGATTATCTTTGAGCTCCAGGTTTTTTGAGTTAGTGGCATGTCAGTACGAAGACATGGTGGAATCGGTGCGTTTGTTGAAATTGAACGTTTACATGCCTCAGACGATTTAGTTTATTATGTGTTGGTATATGGAGCAAATTATTGTCAGGTGTTTTTTAATTTTATTTACAATAAAACAAGCTAATTGTCTTACAAAATACAATGGCATTGTACAATTACGACTTAATATGGAATGGTAAAGTTTACAGTGGCTTCATAAATTAAAAAAATCAAAAACATGCAAAAAGCAAAATACACCGGACACACATTCTTTGTTTTTTCTTTTTGTCGAAATAGAGTTAAAAACCTGGCTTTATTTTTTTGTAGTTAATTAAGAGAAGGTACACCGCCATCTTGCTTTAAGCAAAGTATCTGACGTCGTAATTACCACTTCCCAATTTGCATTTATGGGTATACAAACTTCCTAGGAGGACTTGAACGCACAGTAATTACAATGAAATTTTAGACATGCAGATTTTGTCATTTACCAGCACATCTGAGGGAAATGTTGATTTTTCTGCTAAATTCTACCTTGCCTTTAAACTGTCGGTAGATATGACTTGCTAGCTAGCTTAGCTCGCCTGCAGATGATTAGCCCCAGTGGTGTCTAGTTGTGTAGCAATAATGCTTTCCTGAATGTACCCGCTTATACCTTTCATATCACTCGCCATTCATTCTGGTGGTTTTTCCCTCCGTGGTCTTGGTACCGAATAGATAATTTTACACACTGTATTTTTGTTTTGAGGAAAGTCCTGTGTTCACAGCACGTACTGGTCCCCATGCATGCCCTGCTGTAGCTCTAGTTCACAATAATTGTGCAGAAATGTGAGCTCGATCTCATGCCTTAGGAATGCCATCTGTAATTCAAATACTGAAAACTGAGGATGAAAATGAAAACATGAAGGAAATGTAGCTATCCATCATTAGTGCTACAATTATAAAAGATGCTATTATGTTTTGTTTTTCTTGTGCTGGCAAATCTTCTGCTTGTTTATTAACTTAAACTTCATCTCCATTTTGGACCAAAGCAGGGTGTAAGAGTTTCCCTTCTGAGTTTTATTAGGATTTTTGGGGGGAAAACGCAGTATCACACCTTAGGATGGAAGCCCAGGCATGCGTGTATTGTAGTGTATACAAATATTTGTCAACAGGTTTATGCCAATATTGATGAAGCCATTTAAAACACTGATTTTATAATTATAATAATAATAATTTTCTATAAATAGGCACATTTTTGTTAACATACTGCTCAGTTCCTCAATTCTCAACTTTCCTTCACAATCCTGCATGCTTGTACATGTGTGCAAATATTAGCCATGCCAGACATGAATAGGAAATTGCACTCAACCATACTTTATTTTTTCTCTCTCTGTAGACGGGTCGTATAGATAAGGCCTACCCGACGGTATGTGGACACACCGGGCCAGTGCTGGACATCGACTGGTGTCCTCACAATGATCAGGTGATCGCCAGCGGCTCAGAGGACTGCACCGTCATGGTATGATGATGATGATGATTTTATTATTTATGCAGTGTTAAAGCCACATCTTTTTGGAATGGTATACCAAAATTTTCAATCCAGTCTTGTATTCAGAGGCCAATATTTTTAACCATGCACAAAAAAAACCCCCATCAATACTAAGTCAAATACCCTTGTTCCACCTTTTATCTTTTTCTTTTCTTCAAGTTCAGAGATGTTGGGGAAACTAAAACGCAAACGTACAGAGGTGCCGCCCACTCAGTTTATTTATTCGAGCATTAATGGAAGCATGAGTCATTAAAATAGCAGTAGATGAGCCAGTACCGTTCCTCACTTCCTGCTTTCGTTTGATTAATGTGCCAGATAATTTAAAAATGTTGCCAGTGTTTGTAGGATTGTAAACTTAGCATTATATTAAACGAGCAACTCCTGCTCGTCAGACAGTCTGAGTGTGATCAAACACTTATAATGTTACTACATATTTTGAATGTATAATATGTATTGAACAATTTTATAGTGTTATATAGTAGTGTATAGAGTAACTTTTTCAGATACCTGATCAGGTTAATGCACTACTGTGTTGAGATTCAGTCAGTTAGCTCGCTAACACAAGGGTCTTGTGTTTTAAATCTTGTCCTGGAGCATTTGGGTGGCTGTGGCTCAGTCGGTAGAGCGGGTTGTCGTCTAATCCACTAATCGTGGGGTTGGCGGTTCGAATCCCAGCCCGGGTGATCCCATGCCGAAGTGTCCTTGGGCAAGATACTGAACCCTAAGTTTCCCCCAATGGCAAGCTAGCACCTTGCATGTAGCTCTGCTACCATTGGTGTGAGTGTGCTCTCATTTGTAAGTCACTTGTAAATGTAAAAATGATATTTCCGTAAAGCTGCTTTGAGACAATGTCCATTGTAAAAAGCGCTATACAAATTGATTAATTTATTTAATTTATTTGAGTATAACCAATTGTGATGGTCCTGCGATGTTTATTAGTCACCGTGATTTTGAGGTATGCTGCATTGGTCTCACTTTGATTCTGGAGGTTCCAGACTTCACCCAAAAAGGCAAAAACAACTTGTATTACCTATTTGTATTTGTGCAATTTTTGTGGAAACTTCAATCATTCCTTACAAATGGGGCGAAAAAAAACCCACTGTGAACTTCCATTGTTTTAGGTAAAGACAAATACATTGTGTGGAATAGGGGTAAGAAACGCCCATAGCATGGAATGGTCCTATGCCATGGACTCTAGGTTTTATTGATGCCATGCATAGGCCCCTAGTTTTGTTCAAGGCCTGTCCAAAGGCCCCTAGTTTTGGGCAAGGCCCATTTCTAGGACGGTAGTTTGACCCATACCATGACCTCTAGTTTGGAACAGAATTATAGTGTTTGAGATGGGGATGAATGCATCCTGAAATTCAGATGTTCATTTTTATTACATTAAATTACTGCATTATACTGCTCCTGTAGAAATATACATTTATAAACTACTGAAACATATTGTACATATTGTAATTACAACACCTACACTGATCGGGCTGGATACACTCCTATTCTTCACCCTTGCAGTATTCCATTGGTTATTTTTTTTTTTTTTTTACAATTTTTGTATTTGTTTCTTGTAATATCTGAGTGTATTGAAACAATGCAGCGGCAAAACAGCTGGAACATTTGAAGGCCCCCAGACAGTGATTTAGGATAGCAGGTGTGAAGTCCATACACATCTGTCTCCCCCATTCTTTCACTGTGTAACATAAGATCATAATAATTAGAACTGGAATTTATAACTGTCTGCTAATATTTAATCCGTACTCTGAAGGTGGGAGCCAAAGGGGACATTTTAATGGGATTTTCTCCCAAGTCTTTAAGTGAAATGTGAAGCTTGGTGAAGGGGAGATGTGCTGGAGTTACAGAGACTGACATAATGCTTGGTGAATGTCTGTAAGGGGTGTGTCTGGGAGGTATAGACATAGTATGGTGAGGATTAGAGGAAGATCGAAGCAAGGATTATAGAAATGGTGAAATAGTGTAATAGTGAAATGGATACCAAGAGTTATTTAGAGAATGAGAAGGGAGAGATCTAGTCCAAGAAATGTTGCTGTTGTGGTGGTATTTCATTGGCATCAATTTAATCACTGAGCATTAAAAATCAGCGGAACAAACTGAGATTAATCCCTGATATGAGATCAGATTTTCTGTCATGATTATGCAATATTTATGCACTGAAAGTGCTGATCTGTGGTCTGGCTTTGTGACTAACCTTAATAAACCGTGAACAATCTGCCATAAATCAGTGTTGTGAGCACTGATTAGCACAGATACTTGCACTCTGCTTCCCCCTTAAGGCTCAATAATGCAGGTGCAAGGTCTAAACTTCTGATTTATCACTCTGGTTTAGAAGTACCTTGGGTAAGATTAGCCCTTTTTTTCCAAGATTAGGTCTCTAATGGTTAGGTGGGTTTGGCATGTGAATGATTTCAGACATGGATCTACTGTGGCCTGTAGAGGTGTCTATAAAATGATTGACAAGCGGCAAATTCAAATACGTACTAGCATTCCGGACCAGAAGTCAGTTTTCCAAACAAGTTTTCTCAGCGATTTTATAATTTATTTATTTATTTATTTAAAAAAAAAAAAAAAAAATCATGTTCTCATCTAGCTTTCAGGTTATGTGTTCAAATAACGAATAAAATAAATCAACTGTTACACCTTTAAGACAAATGATTATTTATTTCTTCTATTGTCATTATTATTATTACTACTAAAACTCTATTCACTATTTACTTATTAACTTTTTGTGTGTATTTACTAATTATTTGGAGCTAGTTGTTACTTGTACTTTTTGCAATCAATTTCCTTTGCAAGACTGATGATGTCCATGTAATGGTGCTGTATTAAACCGTGGATCTCGTCTCAGTTTTGGCTCCCGTCTCTTTTCAGGTGTGGCAGATCCCCGAGAACGGTTTGGTGACCTCCATGTCGGAGCCCGTGGTGGTGCTGGAGGGCCACTCCAAACGGGTGGGCATCATCACCTGGCACCCAACGGCCCGCAACATTCTGCTCAGTGCGGGTGAGTGACGCTCTCTCTCCACCCGGTCAACCGCTCCTTCGCTTCACTTACTTACTTTTTGTGTGTTAAAGAGCATTCCATTTATAGTTCAGCGACAATCCAGAGCATCCACTAAGCCAAGTCACTGTGTGTGACTAAAGAAATGTCATGTGTTGGAACAAGTATGTTATATAAACATGATTATTACAGCTGACAGTACTGTCAGAGCCATGCTAATAGAAATGGAAAAAAAATAATAATAAACGAAGCACTGACACTGGTGAGATAAATGTTCCTTACAGGCAACTTGGATTTTCCAGAATTTTCCATTGTTAAATAACAACACAACTGAAAAATTCTGTATTATTGGATTTCATTGGATTTCAAATCCTTGTGTAAATTGTTAGTATTTTTAAAAAAATTATTAGATATTTGAACCGCCATCATTAATCAACACTCGGTCTGATCACTGACACGTGACAGGAGAGCGGTGTGGCAATTCGGCACATTTTACAGCGGTTATTCGTTATTTATGTATTTTTTTTTTTAGGTTGTGATAACGTGATTATGATCTGGAACGTGGGCACGGGCGAGGCGCTCATCACGCTGGAGGACATGCACCCAGATGTCATCTTCAGCGCATGCTGGAACCGCAACGGCAGCCTCATCTGCACCGCCTGCAAGGACAAGAAAGTGCGCGTCATCGACCCGCGCAAGGAGGAGATCGTTGCGGTAAACAAACATACAAACTCCGTTGCACAGAAACAATTGCTACATCACACACACTCATATACCTTACATGTACGTGCGCGCACACACATCTGCATGTAGTGTGTGCAGTCCTGTCTGTTTATACGCAGCTTAACAGGTGTGTACATGTGTGTGTCAGGAGAAGGATAAGGCCCATGAGGGCGCAAGGCCCATAAGAGCAATCTTCCTGTCTGATGGGAACGTCTTCACCACTGGCTTCAGCCGCATGAGCGAGAGGCAGCTCGCACTCTGGAACCCGGTACAGTACTGTATACACACAGCACTCAGTGCACACACACACAAATTTTACAGAAATGCATCTTTTGTCCACATTAAAGAGCGAAATTTAGTTCCCAAACTCATTTTACCTTCTGTGTGAATATATGTAATTGATTGAAATTAGGCTTTAAGTAATTTAAATAAGGATGATGGTTTAGCTGTACTGTGGCCTCTAAAACTCAAAATGGAGCAGGTCACATGTGGATGTGGCTCAGTTGGATTACCGAGTAATGCAGTGGGGGAAAGGGGGGGGGTGGGATTCAAGACCGGTACACACTGAAGTGTTCCATTTAAAGGAGAAAGTTGCAACATATTTGACTAATCTACTAGAAGTACAGCTTGTTGTTGTTTATTAGACACAGATGAATCAAGAAATAAAATGATCTGCAAGCTTAATTAACAAATATAAGGTACAAAGAAGTCCTGAACATAACATTTTAGAATCCGTGTTTCTAACATTTTAGGACCTCGTTTAGGTCAATTAGCTGTTACAGAATAACGTTTCCTTATCTAGGAAAAGGGTATTACAGAAGCATCCGAACCCCACTGGTGTCCTGACGTATTCGCAAAACGTATTCGAAAGCCAACGATACAATATTCACGTCCGCTGTAGAACGCTGTTACGTTTATTAAACGATACGAGACGGAGAACTGGGATGTTTTTGGACTTTTGGAGTACCCAGATGACATGCTGTGCTTTAACAACAAATTACCGATAAATATTTACAGACTTCCACGAAATACGGCAATGCGATTAGAGCGAGAACTGCGACCAACATTGCAGAAGCATCACGGAGCATTACCAGTCACCATGCGAGTGGGTTTACTATTCAACATACTCCGTTTTAATCGAACGTTCACATCACAGTTGTTTGTTGTAGTTGGTTGCTTGGTAACAGAACCCGGAGTTGATTATCAAGCTTGACGGAGCAGTTTGAGATGAGATGAGAGCAGAGAAGATTTTGTAAGAAAATATAAGATAAGAATCCTAAATCAAGTAAGATTTGCTTCTGTAATAAGAATTTGTCCTGAATTATAATAAATGGCTGTTTCTGCTTCATTATTTAAATAAAAATAAAAGTTAACAATAGTATGGAATGTGACATTTTATTATTTTATTTTTTTTACCAGCAAAACATGGAGGAGCCGATTTCAGTCCATGAGATGGACACCAGCAACGGAGTCCTCCTGCCATTCTACGACCCTGACACCAGCGTGGTGTACCTGTGCGGAAAGGTACACGTGCTTCTAGATCTTCCAGAATCCCGAGTCGCGGCATTTTATTGTTCCTTTTCTGTTCATTTACTCAACATTTAATTTCTTTGCACATGGACTGTTGTTTGTTTTGTTGTTGAATTTGTGTCGCCGGAGCATTTTACGGCTTCCGCTATAACTGCTATAAACAGTCGTTCATGAAGCTATGAATCAGCCCTTCATCTCATGAAGTTAGACTTGAAAGAAATGCATGATATTACTGGATTCTTCAAAGGTCCTGTGATTTTTGTTTTTCATATGGCATAGACGATTAATCAGCACCTTGTGTAATGTCTAAATGCTGAAGCATGCACTTGTTTATTGTTTCCTTGTTTTTTTTTTTTTTCTCGTTGTCAGGGTGACAGCAGCATCCGTTACTTTGAGATCACTGACGAGGCGCCATACGTGCATTACCTCAACACGTTTATCACCAAGGAGCCGCAGAGGGGCATGGGCTACATGCCCAAGAGAGGCCTTGACGTCAACAAGTGTGAGATCGCCAGGTGAGACGGAAATGCAGGTTTTCTCCCGACCGCACTACTAATTTCAAACACCAATAGTTTTCTTACTATAGGTAACAGTAGGAGTGTGAAAAACACAACAGAGCATACAGGACAATAATCAGCTAATCAAATAATCAACCACCCTGAAATGAATTATTTTCCTATAACAGTGAATTCTTTTTAAAAACATAATGTTTTATTCCTCTTATTTCGGCAGTTTTCCAGCTGCTACTATTTTTACATATATTATTTATTATAGTTAGTTTTAATGTGGAATGTCCACCATAAGTATCTCTGTCATATGACTGCTATAACAGTCATACTCTCACCAGCTTTTTTCTCTCGCGTGCTCTCGGTCCCTCGCGCTTTTGTGCTCTGTCTCTCTCGCTCTCATTTGCTCTCTCTCGCTCTGTCTCTCTCATGCTCTCTCTCTATTGATATTAATAAGACAAAAAACCACAGATTGTTTCTTCTGGGTTTTTTTTCCAGTAATATGACAGTCCGCTGTCCTACAGACTGCCGTGTTTTTAAAGCTTTTTGACTATTTCCAAAGCAAACTGGCACTGGATACTCCTTCCATAAATGTTTACCTACAGAATGCTTGTTTTTCTTTGTTAATAACAACACCTTAAATTATGTGAAGAGTCTGCCGCGTGAATCGAATACACAATTTGTCGACTAGAAATCACAACAAACAAAAAAAGAGTTGGGGTGGCCCTTATACTTTATGTATTGTATTGTTCCACCTGCATCATTCTTTTCAGATGTTTGCAGCTGGAAAGTCGGAAGTGTAGTATGCTTTTACAGTACGAAATCTAATCGGACAGATGTGCGAGTGTGTGTACAACTGTGATCGTCCTGTAGGGGGCAGCACATTCATGCATTACCCACTTAAAAAAAATCCATATGGATTTCTTTTAGCTCTTTGTTGATCTGCATTGCTTTTGTAGTCTTCCTAATAACCTGTATGTGTGTTTCAGGTTTTACAAGCTGCACGAGAGGAAGTGTGAGCCCATCATCATGACCGTGCCAAGAAAGGTGAGTCCTTTCTGCCGTGTTGTCCACTAATCCACTAATCGTAGGGTTGGTGGTTCGGGTGATCCCATGCCGAAGTATCCTTTGGCAAAACACTGAACCCTAAGTTGCCCCCGATGGCAAGCTAGCACCTTGCATGGCAGCTCTGCTACCATTGGTGTGTGTGTGCTCTCATTTGTAAGTCGCTTTGGATAAAAGTGTCTGCTAAATGAATAAATGTAATGTGTTCTGCTGAATGATCATCATACAGTAGCCGCTTTGTCTCAGAGGTGTACTTTGCAGGTGTACAGTAACTGACTGTAGCTTGTCTGTGCGATTGAAAGAGAACACTACAGTGCCACGTTTTATTTGGGTGGTGCAAAAATGGCACTGACCTGCTCGTCACAGGTTTCTGGGCGTTATTAGTGATTCGGGCGAAGAAAATCAAATGGCATTGTCATGTTGAGCACAGTGACACATACTTCTTTAGCCTTCAACACTGGACATGGACATGGATTATCTTTTTTTGCTTGAAGCACAGGATATGAACATAATGTCATGTTTTAACTTCTTTTCACTCTGTGAACTCCTTTGACTTGAATTCACTTGGGTACGGTATAATTGGGAAAACACTAAAATGTCTGTTTTATTGTTGTGACTTTGATAAAGATGTCTCTTGCATACTAGTGTCTAAGCATTGGGACATTTTACTCCCTTTTTTAGGGTGGACAAATCATAAATTAATTACCACACAGGTAGAATCTTGTACAACTATATCAACTTGCCACTTTGCATGCAACTAATCGCCGGAGCTATCTCCTCAACCGAGAAGTCCTCCTCCAACCCTGCGGCCTCCCCTGGATCTAAGGACGGAACATGCAGGGTCTTTAAAAAAGTCTTCCAATGCAGAAGGGTCTACAGATGGGTCGGATCTGTATAGGGACATATAAAAAGCTTGAAAGCTGTAATTAATTTTATGATTCAGTATATTTTGAGCCCTGCTCATCATATATTTCAGAGATGGACAGATTAGCAGTCCTCCATCTTAACTGGTGGGCAAGAACCCGTCCAGCCTTCTCCCCATGCTCATAAAACCCACATCATGATTTGGAGATGAGATACTCCGCCTGTTTCGTCGATAAAAGATCAAACTCTGTCTGCAGTGACAAAAGCCTCTTCACAAAATCTTCAGAAGGTAGTTGGCTGTGTGCCCTATCCAGCTTAAGAATCTCTTCCGCCAGTTCCCCCAGTCGAGCCATATTCACTCTCTTCTGATTAGCACAGTTTGAGATGACCTGACCTCGTAGATATGCCTTCAGCGACTCCCAAATAGTCAAGGGACAGTGATCTGAAATAACTATGGGTCCATAATCATGTCTGGCTATGAGGGGAAGCATTCTTTTGTCCAAAAAGAAATAGTCTATACGGGAATATATGTTATGAACTGAGGAGAAAAAGGAGCAGCTCCTGGAAGCAGGGTTGTGAAAACGCCACACGTACGACTCAAGGAAGAGCTGAATAGAACGTGCCGCCCCAAACAGGGACGAGGATCTAGGTGAGCTACGATCCAGCACAGGGGAGAGAGTACAATTCATATCCCCACTGAGGATAAGGTAATGCGATGCCATATTCGATAGGCGGGGAAAAAAAAGTTTGTGAAGAACATGGAATCATTCCAGTTTGGTGCATAAACACTGGCCAAAATTACCGGAAAAGTATAAAGTTTCCCAACGACAATAACATAGCGCCCAGCAGCGTCAGTGTCCACACTTGTCATAAATGTCGTAAATGGTGTATTCCGATCGATTAATATAGCTGCCCCTCTAGCCTTCGAATGAAAATTTGAATGAAATATCTGTCCTGACCACTCCCCTCCCAATCTAGAATGGTCTGATGACCGTAGATGTGTCTCCTGTAGAAATGCAATATTTACATTAAGCCGTTTCAGATGTGTAAATACCTTCTTTCACTTCGAAGGGTGATTAAGCGCCTTAACATTCCAGCTCACGAAATTAACCATACTACCATCCGATCCTCCGAGAATACTGAAGTCAGTCATAATGAGAGAGGAAAAAAAGGTTCGATATCTGAGCCCTACAGGGAACCTAGAACAACAGCAGATGGGCCACAACACAGATGTCTGGCAAATTAAACACAATAAATGACAGTCTGGCACCCCCACCCCATCCTCACAGCACCTATAGGTACAGGGTGCTCACCATACACTCCCAAAACAAATCCGCACATTCAGTGCTTGTGTGGAGGAACCCTATAGAGCCTACTGCTCAAGCTCTCACCGAAGCCCTGGTATGAAAAGAAAATTAAAAAGTGCATCCTATCCCAGTATAGAACCACACCCCCATCATAGCGTATATAACTGACAATAAGACAGTTGATCTTCCTCCCTGTCACAGTAAAAGTCTGATCGGACAGTTATCATCCAGTCAGAGTTCAGAGACTATGAACCAGCCAGCTCGATGTAACTCACTCAGCCCTCTACAGTAGTAATGATCAAAGCTCATCGCTTTGCTTACATCTGTGAACTCCTTTTCCTGACCGTTAAACGTAATACGGAGACGAGCCTGAAAAGAAAAGAGCGCGCCCGGCTCAGTATCTCAACACAGTCCTGACAGTAATGGAGTTTGGCTATGATAGCGTGCGGTTTCCCATCCATCCTCACAGGACCCAGGCTTCTATAAGAGCGGTCCACAAGCACATCTCTATCCAGGCAGGGGGAAGAGCTTTCACTCATAGAGCTCCACAGTTATGGAACAGTCTTCCATTTAGTGTTCGGGATTCAGACACAGTCTCAGTGTTTAAGTCTAGACTTAAAACGTATTTATTCACTCTAGCCTACCCTGACTAGACTTTCCAGCATGCTAAATCCCAGTCTTAACAATCTGTTCTCTCCCTCTCTCCTTCTGCCGAGCTACACATGAGTTTATGGAGATGTTTGAGATCCTGGTCTTTTATGCTCTCCGGACCTGCATGATCGGTCTCGGAGGTCCTACTTCTGGATGGAGCTCTCATATACTCCAAATCCAGACTGCTGGGACAAAGGCTTTTCAAAGCCAAACAGATTACATATAGATCAATAATTATCTCTTTAAGAATATCTGTTGTTACCCAGATGACGACGGCTTCCCTTCTGAGTCTGGTTCCTCTCAAGGTTTCTTCCACTTAAACATCTTAGGGAGTTTTTCCTTGCCATTGTCGCCACTCAGTGTCTTGCTCAGTTTGGGATAATTTCTCACCTTTACTGTGTGTATACTGTGTTTATATTCCTGGAAAGCTGCTTTGAGACAATATCTATTGTAAAAAGCGCTATACAAATAAAATTGTATTAATTGAATCCAGCTGTAGTATTTCTCTCAGTAGTTCCGAGACCAATTCTGTGGAAATGGATCCATTCGGTTCCGCCACCCCTAGAATTCTGATATTGCATCTCCTCAGTATGCCCTCATTGTCCTCACACTTGTTCCTGAGTCCAGTCACCTCCACTGCCAGGTCATTCACCATAGTCTGTAAGCCTACCTAGGTGGAAACCCAACCTTCCACCTCTCTAATTGTAGCTTTCACCTGGTCAATTTCGGAGCGAATTGCGGCCGTATTATTTTGTATTTCCACTTTCACCGCTTGCAAGTCGCTCTTAAGAAAGTCAAAACCTTCAACTTCGTTTTTATCACCGCAGCAATGTCGGCCCTTAGTGAAAGCAGGAGATCCGCCTTCAAGGATTCAGCGTCCAACTCCTGGCTATTCGGCGGGGCAACAGAATTCGCGGCCGAGGCGGTGCAAGGCCTAGATTTAGTTGACTCTGTGAATTTATATTTCCAATAAATACAATATTTGCTTTGCAAAAGTCAATACGCTGTTGAACAAGAGATGACCGTGAGCCTACTATACCTTCTTGTTCACCGGGCAACTAGTATTAAAAAATAAACTACTTGTTCTGGCTGCTGATTTGTCCGCCCCTACTTTTGTACACATTTGCCACTAGGTGGTGGAGGCATTATGTTTTCAGGCTGTCTGTGTGTCCATCCAATATTATTGTTAACGTGATCTCGAGAGTGAATGATTGAATGTTTGTAGGATTAATATGGAATTATCATTGCAAACAGCAAATGAACCGACTAGATTTTGCGACTGATCTAAGCAGGCTCAAAGTCTCGGCAAGGACAGATGTCTAAAATAGTTGTTCTTCAATAGCTTCATTCCTGTTTTAAGTACATTTTAAGAGTAAATCATTAACAGGAAGGACCTGACATGTTGGTGGTGGAGGCATCCCCATTGACGCTGTTTGCATCGAGTTGTACTTTGTTTTTTAAATATTACGTCATTTTGTGGTTCGCCTTTGGGCTTTGAAATAGTATTGTGTAAATTATTGTATTAAATAATTCACACGTTTCCTCTTCGCTCTCTCCGTTCAGTCGGACCTGTTCCAGGACGATCTGTATCCGGACACAGCCGGCCCCGACTGCGCCATCGAGGCCGAGGACTGGTTTGACGGCAAAAATGGCGAACCTATCCTGATCTCGCTCAAGGATGGCTACATCCCAGCCAAGAACCGTGACCTCAAGGTGGTCAAGAAAAACATTCTGGACAACAAGCCCAAACCCAGCAAGAATGCAGAGAACAACGCCGCTGCTCCTGCCACCAAAACGGCCAGCGGAGACCAGAGTGTCGTACGTTTCTCACTCTTTTCATTCCTTTTTCTTTTTAACCCACTCCCTATCGTCTGTTCTGATCAGTTCTTATGGTTTACGCTTGTACTTTTAACACACAACCATGTCTTCACGTGGTTTATTTATTGCGTCAGACGCTCATGAGTGCTGAATTTTGCATTTGCTGCCATTGGAACATAGAGACAGAACAATTATTTAAATTTTCATGAATGTAGAGCTTCGATCTGTATATCCATATATCGACCCTAGAGATTTGCTTTCCTATAGCATATAGCTTCCTTAGGAAGTTTTTTCACACATCACAACTGAGCCTTCTGTTTTCTTATCCACATCACAGCCACTGCAAACATGACTCTGTAATGACGGGGAAAAATGTTACTGTCCTAATTTTACTATGTAGCGTCCATGATACAAACCGCTGTGTAACTCGATGATACAAAATAAACCATAATGTGTTTAAAGGAATGGATTGATCTAAATCAGACCACCCAAACTTCAGGCAAGCAAAATTATTGGAGCATGTGACTGACGGGCGGTTCTTGCTACCCAGGTGTGTCCTGTTAGATTGATTTTTCAAACAATAAATAGCTCTGAACATCTCTTGGTTTTAGCTTTCAGTTTAATCTGTGAAGACTGCTTCTTTAAAAAAGGATAAGCCAACATAATCAGAGAGCTGTCTGTGGAAGAAAAGCAAGCTGCAAAAAGAGGGAAAATCAAGCAAGCAAGCATTGGGCGTAGCAACTACAACAAATTGGAATGTCCTGAAAAAGAAAGAAACCACTGGTGTATGAGCGCTGTGAGGGAAAAACCCCAAAACAACGGTCAATGACATCACCAACAACCTCCACAGGGCAGAGATGAAAGTATCACAATCATTTGTATGACGACGTCGAGTCCAGAAATATAGACGCCGTACTTCAGGATGCAAACCACTCACCAGCAGTAAGAATCAGCATGCCAGATTGGAATTTGCAAAGAAATGCAGAGATGAGCCACAAAAGTTCTGAAACAAAGATTAACCTTTACCAAAGTGATGGAAAGGCCAAAGTGTGAAGGAAAAATTATCTAAATCATGATCTGAAACATACAAGCTTATGTGAAACATGGTGGAGGTAGTGTCATGGGTTGTGCTTGCATGGCTGCTTCTGGAACAGCATGAATGATGATAGTATGAATGTATTCAGAAGTCTACAGAAACATTGTCTGCCAGTTTAAAAAATACATCCAAATTAAATGAACGTCATCATGCAGTGTCTTTAATTTACTTCAAACTTATGTTCCTAAACTTTTGCTTGCTTAAAGCATTGTATGATACAAATGGTTTTATCTTCTGTTATTTAATATATCTAGATATAAACACCAGGAAATGACATCTGAAATTCTAAAATCTCATATTCATCTTTTGAGCTCAAACCAAAATGTCCATTCCAGTACTTTCAGAGGGGAATGTAACCACATTTGACATTTATTATAAGCACGTTGTTGCTTTTGTGTGTTATTGGGTCACATGACCTTAAAATACATGTGTGCTAAACATATACTAGGAGCTTAAAACTATTTGTTTATTCATTTATTTATTTGTTTTGTTTTGTACAGAAAAGCGAGTCAAAATTGGACGAGGTGCTGAAAGAGATCAAATCCCTCCGAGAGCTGGTGAGCAGTCAGGAAAAGCGAATCGCGAAGCTCGAGGAGCAGTTGTCCCAGATGGACGTCTGAAGGACCCCTTTCCCCTCCCCCAGCTACTGTTCAGGAAATTCTACTGGCCAGGTGGGCGGGACTAGTCACTGCCAGTCACCGTGACTTCGTTCCGTCTGAGACCTGCCCAACATTCCAAGATGAACATTTTTTTTTTTCTTCATTCTTTTATTCTCTTTTTTTTCTAACTCCTTGAACCAGTTCCATTTGCAAAATGACAGAAGCATAGGTCTCTCTCAAAAGCCAAGAATATCTTTTTACTAAACCTTGTTCCAAATGTGGCACTTGTGTTTTATGTGGTGTTTTTTTTTTTTTTTTTTTTTTTTTCCAAAAGGTGTTAAGCATTCTTTCTTTTCTTATAGTCCAAAAAAATCATGTGAAGCATTGAGTGTGCTCAAATATTGAAATCAGTATTGCATTCCTCACTATCCCTTCGTCTTTGTTGCCAAATTTTTAGAGGACGCTCTTATACGGGCCTCCTTGACAGTATTTGACCATAGTTTTTTTTTTTGTTATTTTTTTTTAATAATATAAATACACTTGGTCCATTTTGTACTAATAAGGGACATTGCAATAGGCTGGGAATGCAAGTGAGGGGATTGATTTATCTGACCATTTAAAAGGTCAGATAAAGAAAAACTCATGTTTGAAAGTGATTTTAACCAAGCAGGCTGTATGTACAGATTGACAGAGGAAAGCAACATCTGCATACTGAAACAGTTTTATGAACATTTGGAGCATTTTGGTGGGTTTTCTGCTATTTGGAAATGGTTTGTATAGTAGTGTATCTGCTCAGCATTGTTATTCCAGTGGCCCTGAACACGGTCATTGGGGTCTGTCTTTTCTCATTATTCCAGAGACTTTCCCTCTTTCCTAGAAACGGTATCCTCTCATTATCCTTAATGCATGCAATAAAGATTTTTTCCCTCCCTAATTAGTTGTGCTTGAAAAGCACTACTATTGTTATTTGTAAATACATTCCTGGGTTTCCCTCCCAAGTCTTGTTTTGTGTCTGGTTAAATGGTCTCAGCAGGAAGAATCCAGAAGAAATACTACCACATTTTTTTTTCTTTTCTCTCCAGGCTTCTCTGATTCAGCATTTACATTTTACATTACATCAATTCTGTTATAAAGACATGGCCTGATTCTAGAGTGATATTTGAATATTAAGGTTTGTAACCTCAAATTTAGCCTCTTAAGACCATCATCTCAGATGTTTAGTCCCTGAAGGTCTAGGTGATATCAGCGTAGGTCTAAACTGACACCCATGCACTACTCTTCACTTCCTGTTTCCGTTGTGCAGGAAGTGACTGCCCTGCTCGCTTAGCCATGCAGAACCAACTTTTTGCAAGGGTGTAGCGCAAGTTCGTCTAGACTATATTCTATATCCTATAAGACTACTATACCTGAAGAGTAACAAAGTCTGACTCAGATTACAACATGCTTGATGGGTGAGGCACGTCAGGGTGAACACAACGGTTCGTTCTCACTTGGCCTTTTTTTTCTTTCCCCTTTCAGAAAAAGTGCAGGAACAGCATCTCTCACAGCACACTGTAACTACGCTTTAAGCAGTTCTCAGATAAATAACTAGCCTAGCATACTTTCTAGATTCGAGTTGTTCATGTAATGAATATGAAATGAAGACTGGTGTAACTCTGACAGTGCGGATAGTGTTCGACTTTGCTGTAGCTAAATAAAAGGCAGAAAATCTGAGAATTTCAACTGTTTGAGCTACAGTTAAAGTGAGACATCATCCATCATACCAGTGAATGTCCCAAAAAAAACAGACAAGCTTTTATAGTTGGTTATAATGGAATATTGGCAATGAAAACTTTTCCATTCAAAACATCATTTTAACTTCCTAACAAATAATTTTTCTGTCATTTCCCAACTTGTGACCTGATTGTGACACCCTGGCAATTGAGGAGAGAAAAACTGCGAGTGTGAAAGTGCCCTAAGAATGAATGTTGTAATTGGTGTAATCACCTGTATGCTTAACACTTCCTTTTTTTTTTCTTTTTTGTCTTTATGTACTTCATTATGGAACTGAGAGGTGCTTGCAAGCGTTTTACATCCTCTTTATTGTTGCTCACACCACCTACAAGAAAAGTACCTTTCTCTCCATTCATAGACCGTTTTAGACTTAAAAAAAGATTTTAGATGGGATTTCATGGCATAGAGAGCTTTATTTACATCTGCTAATGGGATTATAACAACGAGGGACGCGAACTAGTAGAGGTGAGGTTCAGGGGGAAAATGTAGACGTGCCATTTTTGATATGTTAGCTAGGTTCTTATGGAAGATGCATGTATGGAACGGTGGAAAGATTTTTCCATTCAAATTGAGTCTGAATTGGTAGATTGGTGTAAGGATGGAATGATGTGGAGGGCAAGTGTGTTAGAGTTTGAGCCCAATTTAGTGTTGTTGCCTTTTGTAGTAGTTTGTAATAATGTCCTTCATATAGAATTGTGTTAAAGGGTTGTTTGTTTTTTTTTTTTTTCTCTCTACCATTGCGCCATTGATTTCTCAAATCGGATTGGTCAAAAGCTATTGATTTTATAAAAAGGGTCATTCTATAATAAATAAAAAGAATTCATGTTGCCAAATTGCTTTGGGGTCGTAACAGTAAGTTTACTTCACACACCTGTCGTTGATTGTGGTCGAATTACAGCACACCATGTTGTTTTATTCCTCCAATCCATTCCATAGAGCAGTTTGAGGGTTGTAGTCAAATGAGTCATTAGTTTTAAGCTTATAAAAACACTGTACTCGACCATTGTGTGGCTCTACAGAACATTGCCCCTGTGTGAAATGCTAAACTGGTGGTCAGTTAGTATTATGCTAATAACATTATTTGACTAAAAGTGGGAATTGTGATTTATGAAGGTTGAAAACTGATGATTTTCCGCTGAGGTTATGGAGTGTTTATGCGGGTTTTGGTGGTGTAACAGACTAGGTAGCAGCTCGAAGGATTTTTGTAGGTGGATGAAAAGCTCAAACTCGAAAGTTTGGCATATGTGATTTCATGAAATGCTCTGTAAATAACTACACTTTTCATTCCAATGCTGCCTCTGTCAAACTGCAAAAGAAAACAAAGCCATAGTTTCCAAAGTCTCCCTGTTCACTTTAAATGGAACTTAAAGTGAATAAACCCAATAAAATCTAAAAATAATAAATAGCCTCCTTGTTATTTATTTCCCCTATTCATTTGCTTCATGTATCAAATAATCTGCAACTACATTGTAGCCTATGTTTAAGGAGGAAGCTTGATGGTTGCATAATTAGCTGGTGTCAGTCATTTACTCAATTTATTAGATTAGGGAACTTCAGCTGAAATGTGTTCGCTTTAAGCTGACTCTTATTTGCTAGTATAACATTTGCGTCACAGTTTGAAACCTCATCTTGGTCTGACACTGAGGCAACTTCCTGCACTTGAATTAAACGGTGAGAAGTTTTTGAAGCCATTTGAGCCGGAAAGAGCTGCCAGCCCAATATCAGGTAGTTATGCTCAGTGCGTGTATATACAGCAGTCACTTCTATTGTATATATTGTGTATGTGTATATTATTTATGTATAGTCTATTACATAATTCTCGTTGGTACTATCGTTGATTTGATGTATGGAAATGAAAAGTCCTTGGGAATCAGGTAAGACATTTTTCTAGCAGGCAGGAACTTTGTAATAAATATTAAGGCAGTGACATTTTTCTTAAATTTCTGTCTGAATGCATATTCGTAGTTTGAAACAGGAAATGATGTACATCATAGACTCCTCAAAAAGGAAGTTCTTAACATGCTAATAACATGTGGTGTGCACAACAACATAAATTCTACAACATTGTGATTAAAATACTAATTCAAAGTGTAAATAATCGTTTTTTCATTTAAATTCAAGATTTAACCTGATAGAAATGTCCTGTGAAGTGTGTATATAATACACTTTCTCCATGTTGTACCTTTTTTGTTCTACAGCTAATAGCCATGACTAACAAGCTCAACTTGCTGCCATTTCTTTTTCTGCTGACTGTGAGCAGCTTGGTCTCATGCAGACATTTTCTTGATGTAGAAGATCAGAATTCACAAAATACAACAGTCTCCAACTACATGCTGCAATATAACAATGAAACTGAACTTCAACCCACCAGTGGAACTCCACAGACCACAGAGTTAAGAGAAGAACAGTCAGCTACAGCTCCCACAACCAGCCAGAAAAATTCAGAAACAGCCCACGGTCAACCTTCACAGGGAAATGGAACTTTGCTCCATCTTTATAAAATAGATGGAACTGAAACAAACAGCACCAAACACCAGTCAGCAGGTAACAGAAGTTTGGCAGGTACTGAAAGTCCTCCGCAAACTTCACTTCCTGAGAAAAATAGCAGTTTGGACCCCACGATGCCAAGCTCTGCTCCCACATTTTCTGGCTCAGTGGGACCTAGAAATGGAGCGAATGCCACAAATCCTGTCCCTACTGTGGTGACGACACCTAATGTGAGCACAGATGGACCTTCAAGATCAAGAACAACGGTCAACCCATTGGTTCCATCAACCACAGAAGTAAGAACCACTCCGAATCACACACCAACTAAGCCACATGGCACCAAAGTTTGTCCTACAGCCGAACCAAAAAGGAAAGGTCTCTTGAGTCGGTGCCTGATTGCCATCGCCAGTTTGACCGGTCTAGCTACCATCTTCATCATCACCACCATCATCTTGGCCACAAAGTTGGCAGGCAGCAGATACAGGAACAGGACGGGCCTGCTTCAGGAGACTGAGATGGTCTGCATATCTGCCCTCATGAATGATTCCGATCATCCCATTCCCACATCGAAGCACCCTAAAAGCAATGGCGCGCTGATCCCCATCACTGAGGATGAAGACGGTGATGACCTCACCCTTAACAGTTTCCTGCATGATACAGAAGCTGTAGCATAGATATTAGGTTAATTTTTATATGCAAATCTTAACCCTGACTGTAAAATCAAATCAATCAAGCGTCTGCATTGCGGATGAAGATGTGGTGGATCTCACCCTCTCAATTCTTCCTTCCTGATGTGAGGTGTGTGTAGTGAAGCCATTACCACTGGCTCTTTTTTTTTTAATCAAGCGTTTCTATATTCCTGTTAAACAAGACTAATGAACTGTGTTGTAACCCTGAATGTTTCTCTGAAAACCAGAGACTCGCAGAACTCGAATCATTTCTAAAATACTTCATCTCCAGAACAAACTGTGAGAAATGCCTGCACTTAGGTCTATTTTTATACTTAGGCCAAATTTGTTGTTTACTGATGCATAAATAGAGATTAGTTTCCTCTGGAGGCTCAACAGAAGCTGGTTGTCAGCACAGATGATAATATTTGTGTTTGTAATGGTGTTGCAAAGGAAATGTGTGAACTCTGGCTGACAAAAGAGGAAGCGGAAGAGTGTATTTAAACATAGTTGTGCACCAAAGTGTGACAGAAAAGCTGCCTTTTGAGCAACCTTGTACAGTGGCCTTCTTTCAAGCCAAACCAAATCAGAATGTCTTAATTCTGATTCAATGTGTGGTTGATCAATACCCCTACATATTTCTACATGTAGATCAAATTGCTTTACAAACTGCTTTACACATGTTCTTTTATAGTCCTGTTTATAAGGAAGCTCCTACTCAGTGGCTGTTCATAAAAAGCTGAAATATCATTTACCGTCATTTGTATGCTGTAATCCAGTTCTTGTTTTATTCTTTAAATCACAAGTCATTGACTCATATATTTTGCAGACTTGTGTTCCTGTTTCCAGTCGTCTCTTTCGTCATTCATAAGTTCTAAACAACAGGTCAGGTGCCGGTTTGTTATATGCATGTGCAAGCGACATCTTTCTGAGCTTTCTATTGGTGGCGTGCATCAGGACTAGGATCACAACATAAACGTCCAATAAGCAGGTTGCATTCATTAGCATGGGTTCTTCTTCTTCGTTCATTTGTCTTCAGTAACTGATTTTTATCATGGTTAGCATTCTTTTATAGTTGAAAAGTTTTTATAACTATATATGTTGGGAAATAGAACTAATTTGCCAGCAGGTACAATCCAAAATAATATACTCTGTCAGGAAAAAACAACACTCCCTGTGGGACTAGGTGTTAAAATGGTCCGAATTTCTACAGGAGCCAACTAAAGTGGGATTAAAGAAACCGTCCCGTGTACACCTCCAGGGTTTTTTTTTTTTAATTATTCGTATAAAACAGGTAAGTGGATGTGAGATAACAACAGGAGAAGGCACTCTTGCTAATACATTAAGCACTTTTCCCCACTTTTGGACTCAAAACATAAGAACATTGCATCTTTGCATCATCAGCCTCATTTCATAGAAAAGACCGATGTGTCTTATAACAGTGACTTTTAACTTACACATTCCTTCTATTTTAATAAGTGCTTTATCTTGATCCACCAGTCCATCACACGGTGTCTCACACTCTCACACTTCAGAGCAATTTAAAGCAGCCAGTCGATCATGTTTATGGGAGGTCAGAGGAAACCCACACAGTCATGAGGAAAACAAAACAAAAGTCCACACAGACCGTAACCAGAGCTTAGGAACAAACCGGAGACCCTGGAGCTGTGTCTTCTTTATTGCTATATCTACAGTACATTTCTGAATATTCTCCAGAGTTGTGTAATCAGTGGAGCACAAAATACTGCATTTAAATGGACTAAGTGTACATGACCTTTTTGGTATACAGGTATGAGGTTATAGTATTAAAAACTATGTAATTAAAGTGACCTCTGAGTGTATAGCACATTAATATTTTCATTGCTTTATATGTTCCGACTGTAAGGTTGTAACCGTACTGATTGTTTTGTATGGTTTAAAAACCTGCTCTATGTAATTTACTCCCATGGAGGGATATTTGTGCTTTTTAGTCCTTTATCTTATTGGCATTGCTCATGTGTTGAGCCGTCTGGAGAGATTTCTTTATATTTTATATGGTAGCAGACAAAATGTCATGGTGGCATCGAGCATAAATTAAAGTTTCAGCCTTTTAAAAATGTTATTTACAGTGCCTTGCGAAAGTATTCGGCCCACTTGAACTGTTCGACCTTTTGCCACATTTCAGGCCTCAAACATAAAGATATAAAACTGTAATTTTTTGTGAAGAATCAACAACAGGTGGGACACAATTATGAAGTGGATCTAAATTTATTGGATATTTCAAACTTTTTCAACAAATAAAAAACTGAAAAATTGGGCGAGCAAAATTATTCAGCCCCCTTTAGTTAATAC
>JAFFST010045571.1:123074-135886 GCA_022414735.1 Noturus placidus
ATGATGATGCACTTCTATACAGCCATCATTGAGTCCATCCTCACAGCCTCCATCACCATTTGGTACGCTGGTAGCACTGTCAAGGACAAGAGCAGGGTGCAGCGTGTCATTCGGTCCGCAGAAAAGGTGATTGGCTACAATCTGCCGTCGCTCCAAGACCTGTATGTCACCAGGAGTTTGAAGCGTGCAGAAAAGATTGTGGCCGACCCCTCTGACCCTGGACATTGTATATTTGAGTCACTCCCATCTGGTAGGAGGCTGAGGGCCATCAGGACCAAAACCTCACGCCACAGGAATAGCTTCTTCCCGTCCGCCACTAGCCTTATTAATAAGGCCCGGAATCCACTCGAACTCAGTCCACATTCCAATCACTGACTTTCATGCGACTGTTCCTTCTTTTTCTTAGTCTATTTATGTCCATATTATTTTGTAATTATACATACTGTGTACATACTATACATACTGTGTACATACTATACATACTGTGTACACACCATTCCATTTTCTTAATTTAATCTATTTATGTCCATCTTTTCTGGAATTTATACATACTGTGTAGTATTATTCCACTTAGTAAATGTGTGATGTGTACTATCAACACCACAACAAATTCCTTGTATGTGCTAAAAACTGTACTTGGCAATAAAACCCTTTTCTGATTTCTGATTCCTTCTCAGACCCGCAGTATTGCTGCTCACACAGAACAGTGGTGAATCAAGTCGTTTGCGTAGGTTCTGTAGTCGTCCCGGTGGTTCTGACAGCAGCATCCATGCTTCGGTTGAACTGGAACGGCACTACGTCCGTAACATCAGATGGCTGAGAAAATACGCGAGGCGGACAAGAAAATATTTAATCTGTCGGATTTTAAACGTTTTCCACTACATTTAGCTAGTTCTACAGGTTTTGCTGAACTGAAACATTTTCTCTTTTGCACATCTGTGAACCACACATAAAGTTGAAGCATTTAACAGCGTGAAAAGGGAGAAAATGGCATTTTAAAGATTTCATTTAGACTGCAGCAAAGGAGCATCACAGACATTTTGACAGCTCCTGTCTGATTCAAAGTGGAATTGATTGGGCTTATGTCCATTTCACACCGGCACATATCTGTCCAACAATTAGTTGGAGTTGATTGACATGAATTGGCTACAACACTCTCCTCTTCACTAATATCCGGTGTGTGGTGGGCGTTCTGATGCACTATGGCTGCCATCGCATCATCCAGGCGGATGCTACACACTGGTGGTGGTTCAGGAGATCTCTAAACCCCCCCCCGTGTTGAACTGGCTCCTCACGCAACGTGATCTTTGCAGGAAGACGTGAAAGCAAGATTAAAAATTAAATTAAATATAAACTTGCGTAAATAAAAACAAACTGTTATGTAATCTGGGCATTTACTAACGAACGGTATAAAATCATCACAATTGACACATTTTTGCAATTATTACATCAAAGTAAAGCTCCACCACAAATTTAGTCTTTGCCGACGCCCACCCACTTGCCCACCATTCAACTCTACCCTATCATACAACAGCTACCAACCAGGGAGGGTGCTTCCTCCAAGATGCATGAAACCAGCGAACTGAAGCTTTTCTAACTGCTGCGTCACAGAGCGGCATAACGCACGTGGAGGAAAGCGCTATCCTCCCTCTTCCGCATACCTGAGCTCACAGATGCCCACGATTGGCTAGTGTCACTGTGATTGACAGGGAAGAGTGTATTACACACCTCCCATCCAGCGCTGAAACACTGTCATAACAACACCTGCACACTAGAAGAGAGATTATTTTAATAGTTTATTTATTGAGTACCATTAGGCAAGGAGAGTTTTATTAGATCTAGCTTTAGTAGTGAGACTCCTGTACAATTTGTTGCTGTTGGCACGGAATGAATTTCTTTTCCTCAGACCTAATATTCACAATATTGATATTATATTCTTGCTGTTTTGTTGGAAACAAAAATCCACCTTCTTCTTTGTGTCTTGTCTTAATTGCAGTCATGCGTGTAATTTTCCCCCACACATGATGTCCAAGGGTGGACCAGGGTGTATTATCTGTAATAAAGTCTCTGTTGCTTCTCTATTATTAATCCGTACACACTGAGAAGCTGTTTTCTTTTGCATGGTGATTCTGTCATGCTCTTTTGTACGCTTCAGATTTCACTAAACAAACATGAAACCCGTGAGCCGTTCCGTGCTGAGCCGAGGTGCTGAGTGGCGAGAGCGTGATTGGTCTCGCACAGAAGACCGAGCGTAATCTTTTCACTGCCCACGGTTCTCTGGTCGTCCGTTCTGACAAGCGACACGCCATTTTTAGACGTTATAACCTATATATTACCTTTTCAACGGAAAATGAAAAACTTATAACGATAATCGGTCATAAATATTCTCTCCGAGTGCTTTATAGGAGCATGGGAAAGGTTTAAAAGCTTTTTTATTTCAGTTCACACAGATTTCATGAACCTTGGGCATTTCATATTATTGACTCAAAAGAAGGCAATTCAAAAGAAGTCCACAAGTCAAGAAATACTTCTAACCAGTTAATTTGGACAAAAGTAATGGTATCCTATAAAAGACGGGAGCGTTAGTGCGGGTCTATGGTAGCTGATGTGCTGCAGTGGCTGAGCTGTGTTACTGGAAGATTTTTAGCATGTTTAGGAGGCGCCTTGCTGCTTCACCTTTGATGATGATGATAATGATGATGATTAACTGTTTAAAAGTGATTTTCTTAATGTTTGCAGATACATTTGACTCTCTTCATCTTCAAAAATATGGCGTAAGGAAGACTGCGCGTTACCAACGTCAGTCTGCAGTTGCTTATAGTTTTAGTCCTACAGTTTTTCACTAACGTCTCCGCTCTTTGTCATGACCTTGCAGCTGTCGATCAACGCATTTGATTATAATTGCCATGTGGACCTGATCAAGCTGCTGAGGCAGGAAGGGAAGCTGTACAGACTTCGCAAGGCCAGGCAGAAGATGAGCGAACTCTTCCCTCTTACTGAAGGTGTGAGCCCAATTTATTCTCCATTTACTAATTAATAAAAATGAATGTGTTTTTTTATCTATAGTGTGAGTTAGTCCTCGATTCTCATATATATTTATTTATGTGTGTGTATGTATATGTACATCACGTGTTTGTAAAATGGCTTTTGTATACAACAGGTGTATAGTGCATCAACACTCTGTCTTTGGGAGGTTCTTGGGTCCTTTCCTCTTTCTAAACCAAATTACAACAAACAATAAAATTAAAAACGAACGACAAAAGCATTTAGTTATGTAACTGTTCGCTTCTATTATTCACACATCTCCTGCTGTGAAGTCCGTTGTCCAGGCTTGATTTTACATAAGGTTACATACACGAATAATGTAGTGAAGGTCTGCTGTACTTTTTGTATCACTGTGGGTGGTAGCAGTCTCTATTCCAGTCCATCTGCTGTGTTAATGCTTGGTGCAGTCTGAAATTATTGTTCCTCGGGGTGTGTTCATTTAACGTGCTCGTGGGACTCAGAGTCACACATCTGAACCTCATGAAATAATTACCCATGATCTTTCTGTTCGATTTGAGCTCCTTATGAGCAGGTAAGAAAGTGCAGGAGTCACTGGAATGAAAAAAAAAAAAAAAAACTCGTGTCACAAAAGACATTTTTCTAACTGAATGAAATAATAAAGGATTGAATGATCTGCGCAGTCGTTCTGTTATTATACAGTAATGTATAATATGTGTAAGTACATTTTGGGAAATGCAGTTTGTTACATGTCGCGTTCATTCACTGACACTGTGTTCTGATTGGCCGCGCAGAGATCTGGCTGGACTGGCTGAAGGACGAAATTGGCCTGGTGGAGGGCGACGAAGCCGAGCGCGTGAAGATCTACGAGCTCTTCGAGAAAGCCGTGACGGACTACATCTGTAAGCGTGGCACCGTTTCTGTAAAACGTCTGAATGAACAATGATCTGTCTCACTCGCTCGTCCCATAGCTAGTTCGGAAATCTCTTTCATGTTTTGTTTTTGCATTGTTGTGGCTTAGTAGTTTTAATCTGACAGTTAAAGAGAACAGCTGGCATGTTGTATATAACTGACCTATTAAAATTCCTTGTGTGTGGATTTAGGATATTACATTTTGCTCTATATTTTGAGTTTCTAATTAGGAAAAAGCCATCTGCGTGATTGCATAAGAGATTGCTTTAAAAAGAAAAAATCCATGACTCATTGTTGCTTGTGATAGAGCAGATGTTATTGGTTGGTTTCTTAAAAAAAAAAACCCAAAACAAAACCTGGAAGGCTTATCTGTGGTAGAAAGTGCAGTGCAGCCCCAAGGATAAGCTGATATTTCCCAGACAGCAGACAAGACTAATAAAAATTTAAAAATAAAATAAAATAAAGAATTGTTTTTTTTAAGCTGTTTCTTCAAGAAATTGACATTGCAGGAGGAGGATCTCTGCTCTTTGTGTTTTCTGTGCGTATTTTTTTTACTCGTTGTCTCTTCTACAGGTCCTGATATCTGGTTGGAGTACGCGCAGTACTCTATAGGTGGCATGGGGGCTGCGGGAGGCATCGCCCGGGTGCGCACCACCTTTGAGAGGGCGCTGACCGCTGTGGGTTTGCACATGACAAAAGGAGCTGCGCTCTGGGAGGCCTTCCGGGAGTTCGAGATTGCCATCCTCTCTACCCTCCAGGTATCCAAAATCTGTTGCTTTTCTTCGAGTGCACAAATATCTTTAATTCGACGCAAGTTTTCATGTGGGGTGTAGCCGCACGAATATGCAAAGATCCTGTTCTGTGCTGCGAGGGATTAAACGTTAACATGCTCTGGTATCTGTTCCAGCCTCCTCCTGGCAGCGTCTCGAGTCCTGAGCAACAGGAGCAGGTGAACGCGCAGCTTGAAAGGATCCACACTCTCTTCAGAAGGCAGCTTGCCATACCACTAATGGGTAAAGAGGTTACCTCCCTTTCTGATCCTTTCATACGGCACAAACACCTCTTATCCCTGTCTTCCTGCATGTCTCTGTCTATCGTTAGCTCATCTGCTTCTGTCTGAGACAATAATGAAATAATGAAGCAGGCTGGAGACCAAAATAGAGCTTTAGTTACATCCCTAATGAATATAATGCACCAGCATTATATATAAAGACCGTCTGGATAAAGCTACAGTCTGGATAAACGTGACGTCAAGACAAACGGTACACGCAGAGTTAAAAAATGATATAGAATGAAAATGGAAAAAATAAAATCCATACTTAACACCGTTGCATGTTAATATATTTTCAGTTTGAAAACTCACTACATCACAAGTGTGTGGTTTCAGATTTTCCATGCAAACCTACACATGCGCATGTGCAGATTTTCCATGCAAACCTACACATGCGCATGTGCTTTAAGGAGCCAAGAGCTGCCCACCCACTCCACCTGCGCCTAGCCAGATGGTCTGTGTGTGTGTGTGTGTGTTGATAAAAAAATTAAGAGCCAAAACAGCTCCTTCTCTCACTGAACAAAGCCAAAACACATTTTCTGTTCCTGAGCATCGTGGCCCATAATTCCCTGTCTCCCTGGCTTTTATGCTCTTTTGTAGGAAATCTATATTTCTGTATGGCTGCAGTAACCTGCTTTGGTACTGGTGTTTCATTTGACCTTGAACAAGAATCGCATGCATAAAGGGAGAAAGAAAAAGTGTGTGTGTTGTATAATCAGTTATACTTACTCTATACTATATAATTTTAATAGGTTATTCATGTAGTTATCCAATCAGCCAATCATGTGGCAGCAGCATAATGCATAAAAAGATGCAGCTACATGTTGAACGATTCCGTTAATGTTCACATTCAACATTTGAATTGGGGGGGGGATCTCTGTGACTGTAACCATGGCATGGTTGTTGGTACCAGATGGGTTGGTTTGAGTATTTTAGAAACTGCTGATCATCTGGGATTTTTCACACACACAACAGTCGCTAGAGTTTACTCAGAATGGTGTGAAAAACAAATATAACACATCCCGTGAACAGAGGGTCTGCAGGCTGAAAGTGTAATGCTGTGGGTAATGTTCTGGGTATAATATAATATATAATATAATATCAGTCGAGCAAAGAGATTTTGAAAGGAATAGCCTTATCTGAATGCTCTTGACTACTTGCATCCCTTTATGGCCATACCTTATAATGGCAACTTCCAGCATGATGATAATGCACCATGCCACAAGGCAGACGTCGTCTCAAACTGGTAAAGAACGTCCAATGTCACCAGACACAGAAAAACTGTTAATTATATGAGAGTTTGATCATGGAAGAAAGGGGTCCACATTGACAAAATGGTGCTTGCTAGTAAGCACAATCTATCTAGTTCTACAGAAAGGAGACTCATGTCTTTGAGTAAGCAACGTTGCTCTAAGCTAAAGTAGTTTTAGTTTTATATGAGCTCTAAATGCATAATGAAAATAAGCTTACATGTCTTTTGAGGGGAAAAATCCTCGCAAACTGAACGTTTCATTGTAACAGGTATGATTTAAAAACTGCATGCACCGTGAGAGTCCCTGATCCTAAAAACTGAAGAGTAAAAGAACGTGGTTTCAGTGCATCAAGTGTATCTTAATAAGCCTTCTATGACTTTTAGATATGGAGAGCACATACACCGAATACTCTGACTGGACGGACGAGGGTGTGCCGGAGATGGTCACGCAGCACTACAAGCGAGCGCTGCAGCAGCTGGAGAGCCGTAGGCCTTACGAGGAGGCTCTAGTATAACACGCATTGCCTTTCTACAAATAAAAAACATCGCAAAAACTATCCACCTTGTTCACGTGTCTCTGTGCTTCTCCCTGTGCTGCAGCTGGTGTCGGAGCCGCCGAAGATGGCGGAGTATCAGAGTTACATCGAGTACGAGATTAAGGATGGAGACCCTGCTCGAGTTCAGATCATATTCGAGAGAGCACTGGGGGAGAACTGCTTAGTTCCTGATCTTTGGGCCAAATACACTATCTATTTGGTAAGACATATAAAGATGCTACTCTGTCTACATTGTGTGTAGTCGGTCAGACACATGGAGGGGGGGACAATAACAATCGACATTCTCTATTGAAATTCTGCAATGAATCACTATATCATAATCAGAATTGTTTAATAAAAGTTTTCTTTATTAAAAAAACTTTTTGATTGACAAATTTCTATGTTTAACTAAGTTTAACTAAAGGGCGGCTTTCGTTAGAGTGCGGCTGTGGCTCAGTCGGTAGAGCAATCCGGGTTGTCCACTAATCCACTAATCGTAGGGTTTGAATCCCGGCCCGGATGACTCCACATGCCGAAGTGTCCTTGGGCAGTGAACCTTAAGTTGCCCCCGGTGGCAAGCTAGCTCTGCTACCATTGGTGTGTGAGTGTGTGTGTGAATGAGACACAGTGTAAAGCACTATATAAGTTCTCCGTTTACCATTTTAACTAAAGATTTAAGAATTTATATTCAAATGCTTTTGAATAGTAATCATCCTGTAATTATATACTGAGATACACAGAACAAAGGTCCGTAACACTTAGCTTTCCATTTTGCATAATATATACGACGTGAGAGTTGTCACATACCGTAATAAAAAAAATATTCTAAATCAAATTATTCATATTTGATTTTATTTATTCGTTCACGGTCACTGATATTTAGCTAGCTTTTGCGTTTATTAGGAGATCCAAAAAAAGCCATTTTGAGGCTTACTTTAGGCCCACATGGCTTTCCATCATTACTGCGAACATCTTAAAACGCAATAAAACAGCTTTCGAGACTCAGCCACAATAGAAGAATGACTCCAGTAAGTGCCTGTTGAAAAGTTTTAAGTTCTTACATAAAGTGCACCAAGATCCATAAAGAGTTGCTCTATTGAGGTACACGCTCTTTCATTCGTTATGTCAGGCTTCTTCCTTTTGCTTTTCCTTTTTTTTTTTTTTTTTAATCACCTGCTGCATCTCACTCAATTTATTCAAGAGTACTTTAATGACATGCTAATGAGATGCGCTGGCCACAAACGCACAACGGCCATTAGGGGGTATAGGACAGATGGAGAGAGGAGTGGAGGGAGAGCGAGAGATGAGTGACAGAGAGTGTCAGGTGGAGCGGAGCATGAGCAAGAGGAAACGCTTCTCTAGATAAATAGAGAGAAAAGCTCTTTCTTCCAAGTTAAAATGGAGAGAAAACACCTTCCAGATGAGCAGCAAGAGCATCGCTTTACATGCATTTTATCTTCTTTTTTCTTCTTGACTGCTGCGTTGAGGATGCTAATCCAAGCCTGAAACAGTGGCGCTTAGTTTTATTCAGAAAGGTTCTCTAGTGGCTCATATAGTGCATTTAAAATATGATTTAAATCACGTCAGCTGTGCATAACTAACTGCTTTTTTATATTATTATTTTTTTTTATCTTTCAACACACTCTTTTACCCTTTAATGGTTTTATCTGATATATTTATTGCTTGATAAAGAAGAACTTCATTTAAAAAAAACAAAACAAACATATAGGTCAGACTAATTTCTGGAAATAATAGCTGCTTTGCTACATCCAAGTGGTGTAAAATGTGTTTAACTTCTGTGCAGAATGTAGGTAGAAAATAATAATAATAATAATAATAATAGATAAATAATAATGATGAAGAAATGCATTTAGTTTCCCCTGTTAAGTTCAGATGTGCGGCAGTGTGCAGACACCACATACTTCTGTAGTGTTTCTCAGGGAATACACATTTCACTGGGCTGTGAATAAATACCGATGTCAAGCTTATTCGGTTAACGTGAGGAAGATGCTGGTAAAACAACCGGTAGCGTGAGAACGTCAGAGAGCGTCAGAGAACAGCATGTTGCATATTGCAATTCGCTGTCTCCAAAACTCCAAAAATGATCATTTGAGAAATGGATTTAAACAGCTTCTACACAAGACTTAGGGCTGGCTTCCAGGAATTTTCTTTGTTGTTTTTTTTTTTTTTTGAAGCAGAAAGCTGGCTCCCTCTAATAGTAGACAAACTGAAGTGTTGGATTACAGAAGTGTTGGATTGGAATCCAATCTGGCACTAACAGAGACTGCTTGCTGGTCATAGCAGTTTGAAACCATGTAAAATGACTATTAATATAAAGTGACTACTTTATATTTGTAGGTAATGAAATATACGAATGCTTTTGAGATGTGTGTGTGGACCGTGCGGACCATCTTGAACGCTGTATTCATCAGATCTGCCACAGGAGCAGCCTTGTATTGACAAAGCACATGGTACAAACTAAAAAACAAAAACGCATCTGTAATCCATAACCATTTGAAGACCATTAGGGCAATGAAAAAGCTTGTATAATCTGTGATTTCGTTGAAAGTCAATGCCTCCTGCCAGGAAAAAAAGATCTCGTAATTAATATAATTAGTAACGAGTTATTTTAATATCATTCCTCCAGGATCGCCAGTTGAAGATCAAAGATCTGGTGTTGTCCTGTCATGAACGAGCAGTCCGGAACTGCCCCTGGACCATGGGCCTGTGGAAAAGCTACCTGCTGGCTCTGGAGAGACACTGCGCAGAGCATCACGTAGTCTCCGGTACTGGACACAAACGACAGAAATCAATAATATACAGACAGGTGACCATTGTAATAAGAAGAAGTAAAGGTGCTGGGTCACCATGAGCCACCAAAAGAGCATCCAGATACTGCAGCGCTTGAGCGATGAACTCCGTTCTTCTCAGAGATATTCCTTTAGCATAGTACTGTGATGATGATGATGATGATGATGATGATGGTGGTGGAGACTGTCACTCCAAAGTCTCCCTATAGGTATTACATTTTTGTTGGACTCTGGTGAGTGTGAAGGCCAGAGCACATCCTACATACCTCATGCCCTGTGGATTTGGCGGGGTCATCCTGGAAGATCAGCGAAGACAAGTGGAGCCCAAAATAAATTGCGGGTTTTTTTCCCTTTGTTAGATGGTCACCTGTCTGTAAATGTTGAAATACGAAAGTGTAATAATTAGCGGCGACGTTACCAGCGACGCTGATTTAACATGAAATAGCACAGATCGTCATGTCTTACTTCAGATATGTTTTTCTGTAGACGTGTTTGAAAAGGCGCTGAATGCAGGCTTCATACAGGCCACGGATTATGTGGAGATCTGGCAGTCGTACCTGGATTACCTGAGGAGACGTGTCGATTTTAGCAACGGTGAGCATTTTTAAGAAATTCTCTTTCAGCCGTAACATAGACTGACCACGATGTGTTCAGTCTCCGAAGAGCTTTGAGCTGTGGTTCATTTTGCTGTCATGACGACTCCTTGTGCTACCTTCCAAAACTTAAACAGTCATTACTCTCTTCCTATGTGTTCATACAATCGTACGTATAGAAAAATGTATTGCAATAAGTAAATCATTATCTGTTATCCCTCTAAAGCAGCAGCAATCTGAACTATGCAATATGACCAAGGAAATAAATGTTTGGACGGATGTAATGTAATATTCTGAAGTTATTTATTAAGAAATCTAATAATTAATCTTTAAAAGCAGAATTGTATCAGACAGCTGCAGGTCTCTCAGATGTACTCGTATTTCCACTATAAATGTAATTTTATAAATATCTACCATATGTTATTTTACAGTGTTGGATAAAATCAGGGCAAATACAACCCCGATTCCAAAAAAGTTGGGACGATGTGTAAAATATAAATAAAAATAGAATGCAATGATTTGCAAATCTCATAAACCCATATCTTATTCATAATAAACCATAGAAAACATATCAAATGTTTAAACTGAGCAAATGTACTGTTTTCAGAAAAAAATGGTCATTTAATATTTGATGGCCGCAACACGTATCAAAATAGTTGGGACCAGTCAACAAAAGGCTGGAAAAGTAAGTGTTAGTAAAAAGAAACAGCTGGAGGTTAATTGGGAACAGGTCAGTAACATGATTGGGTATAAAAAGAGTATCTTAGAGAGTCTTTCTGAAGTAAAGATGAGAGAGAGGTTCACCAATTTGCAAAAAACTGCGTCTACAATTTGTGGAACAATTTCAGAATAATGTTCCTCAAGGTAAAATTGCAAAGACTATGAATATCTCATCTTCTACGGCAGATTGAAGGTTGGGGAAGGTTGTCCCCAACCTTTTTTGTGCCACGGACCGGTTTAATATCGGACAATATTTTTACTGACCAGCCTTTAAGGTGTGATTGATAAATACAACAAAATAAAATGATATGACCGCATAAAAACTGGGGTATTTTTAAAATTTAATAATAAATGTAAATCCAATGTGAAATCACAACTTCATTAGCAACGTTCTTGTAACATCATGCCATTATTTTTTAGAAGTAACATATCACGTGACCGAGACAAGCGTCTTGACATGCATCAGGAGTGAGTCATAGACAGATATAAAGGAGAGAATCCGGTCATTTTTCAAAATAAAACATCGTTCAGACTCCGATAATAAATAAAACGGAAATAATGTAAGTTATTTATTCTTTCTGTGCGGCCTGGTACCAAATGACCCACGGACCTGCGGCCTGGGGGTTGGGGACCCCTGATCTACAGTACATAATATCATCCAAAGATTCTGAAAATCTGGAGAAATCTCTGTGCGCAAGGGACGAGGCTGAAAATCATATTGCATGCCCGTGATGTTCGGGACCTCGGCTGGCACTGCATTAAAAACAGACATGATTCTGTAATTGAGATCACTGCATGGACTCAGTCTCTGGGAACACAGTTCTATCATGCAAAGAAGAAGCCATATGAGAGTTTGAATTCGGGTTCGAATGGAGTAGGACGAGAAGCTGGAGGCTCCTGCTGATTTCGATTAAAATTTTAATTAATTTGTGCTTTTTGGTCATATACTTTAACTTATTTTACGCCTTATCTTTGCTTATAATTTGAATTTTTTGTCACGTTAAAATGTCTGGAAAGAATACGAAAACCCGAGGTGGCATTCAAACACGACTCCTCAGTGCGTGCGCCGTGAGCGCTTCCACCTCTCCTCCTGAATCTGCATTGCCGAGCGGTGACTTTGATCTCGCCGCACTCAAGCTTGAGCTGCTGGCTTCATTGAGGAAGGATATCGCAGATATTTTAAAAACGGAGCTCCAGAAGATTCTCAGGGATGCGCTGTCTACTGTCCAGCTTGACCTGCAGGCTGTGAAAACACAGCAGGTTAATGATAAAGTTGCTACCGAGGCCGCCATATCAGCGCTGAAAGGTACGGTTGTGGAAAGGGAGCACGCGCTCTCCGGTTGTACACGTGACATAGCACACATGAAGTCTACCATCGAGTCTCTCACTGAGACCGTGACTCAATTACAGAATAAATGTGAGGATTTGGAGTCGAGGTCACGGCGCAATAACGTTCGAATAATGGGAGTTCCAGAAGGTTCTGATACATGTTCAACTGCTGCTGTAGCGGCCTTGTTAAAAGAGGCGTTTGGTCTGGAGAAGGAGCCGGTTTTGGACCGGTCCCACCGGACCCTTCAGCCGAAGCCCAAGCCTGGTGAACAGCCACGAGCTATTGTGTGCAGATTCCACTATCACAGTGAATGTGTGGACATTTTACGCTGTGCGAGAGAGCTCCAGCAGATTAATGTGTTGGAATTTGATTATCTCCGTTTTCCCTGACTACACAGTCAAGATTGCCCGCGCATAAGCTGCATTTAATGAGGTTCGGCATCAACTTCATGATGTTGAATCATGTGTAAATGAACCACATGTAAAATTACACATAAATGAATCATATATTTACATTTACATTTATTCACTTAGCAGACGCTTTTATCCAAAGCGACTTACAAATGAGGGATACAAGCAAAGTGATATCAAGCAGAGAACAATACA